>CP092865.1:59469184-59608522 GCA_030710605.1 Cordylochernes scorpioides | reverse complement strand
CTCATCTAGTCAGATCAGGACCAGAGAACCACTGAAATGATCATTTTCTGAACTCGGTATTGAAATATATTTGTTGGTGTGATACACTCATTTCTGTGGACAGTGACTGTAACAACTGTGAAAAACAAGGTAAAAAGACCAAATCTAAATAAATAAAAAGTGTGTGACGTTTTGGTAACAGCATTGTTACCATCAAAAATACAGAATGATAAGGCACAATTTGGATTATATATTATAAACACAAGGTAATTAAGCCAATCCAAATAATCAATACTTTTGTCTGATGGTAATAACACTGTTACCGAAACGTCACACGCCATTTACAGTAGAACCCCGCTAATACGAACCCTGGATATAGCGAACCTTCCCTTATAACGAACCCATGGCGATTCCCGATTCCATTCCATTGAAAATCGTTATAACAAACTTTGCGATTTTTAAAATAACGAACCTATTTTAGGTCCCAAAATAATAAAATCTATTTAAAATACTATGCTTATAACAAACTTAAAATTGTGATTTACAAAATTTTTAAAACAACAAAATTTTGAGCATGTTTCAGCTCGCGGATCGCGATTTCAAAAAAAAATATTAGCAGCATTGTTTGTTTTCATTTCCATTCTATTTTTGCTGTATGTTGTATACATTTTTACACATTATACTTTTATTTAATAGAATATCTTTGCATTCAACAATTTTGAAATAGAAGAAAAATACAAATGGCTTCCAAAATAAAGAAAGGAAACAAAGAGTGACGTTCTAAAAAAAAAAAACAGTGGCAACATGCCCTTTTAGAAACGTTCTATATCAAGTTTAACCTAGGCTAAAACATAATTCCAAATTATTTTAAGGCCAGAAATGGTTTGAATAACAGGTTAAAAACAAAATTTAATATACACTTCGGAAGAATATGTGGAAACTGGAATTGGAAGAAGAAGAAATAAAAAAACAGTTCCCCGAACCCGTGTCTCATGGGCCACAAACAAATCGACTTATAAATTCTCAAAAACTACCACTACAGTTCTATTTTTAGAATGGAATTTTTGTTAGGTATATGACTCATTCAGGGTTTGCGGATATTCCCCCTGGCCGGCCGTTTTACTACCGATTTTGTGTTTGCAAATTGGCGTTTTTTATTTGTAATTTTACCGATCGCGCTATCGTATCAACATGTTTCGCGTTCAATTTTTCTGAATTGGATACTTTTGATTCATCCTCAATTGATTCAGAATACACGGAGCTTTATTCCTTTGATGGAAATAACGATGGAAATAACGACAATTCTGATTTTCAAATTTTACTTTTCACTTTCAAACAACAAGGTATTAGAGGCATTTTTCAAATAAATTTAGTATTATATTATTTGAGAAAGATGTTCTAAAATACTCTTATACCTTTCAAATATATAATTAATAATGTTTTGCCTAGGGGATTTGTCATAATTTTAAAATAATACATAGGTTTATATATAAACATGTATGCTAATGATAAGAAGCTATTATCAAATGAATTCTTTTGATATTCAGCATTACTGTAAAGAAATAGGTCAATTTAGGGAATTAAAACAAAGTGACCATTATTAAGTGGTTGCCTTTTCCTGTTTTTATGGCAGTTTTTTAATTAAATCTCCTAAAAATTTAGAAAAGTTTTAAAAAATGGCCAAACCGTGGCTATAGTGAACCAAAAGCTCTGTCCCATTAGGGTTCACTATAGAGGAGTTTTACTGTATTTTTTTTAATTTATTGGTCTTATTACCTTGTGTTTATAATCTTTAATCCAAATTGTGTCCATCAATTATTCGGCACTAGGCCTACTTACTATAAACACAAATAACCTCGTTAATTCAACACTTGTGATAATTTGACCATGTCCCGACCTGCAGCCCATTAAATATAGAATGTTAATTTGACCAAACGATAATTCGACAGATTTTTTTTTTAAATCAAAACTCAACATTAGATAAACAATTGAATGATCATCATTGAAAACCGATATGTAAATATTGTATATGTTTGTTTATACCCAGTTGATCCATCTAAATTCATTCATTCCTTCCTGTAGAAGTTAATACCCGAAACCTAAACATTAAATATAAAACTTTTATAATACTTGGTGATTTTTCTATTAGATAAACAATGTTTAAATTTATTGCTGAAAATACAAAACTTGGGCACCCGGATCACAGCAGCCATAGCTAGTGTATGTGTACCGTGCTTACATGCAATATCCAGGTCAACAATGGACAATTTAGGCCTAACTTTAATGGCAGCTCAAGGTAATAAGACCAAATCCAAATAAATAGTGTGTGACGTTTCAGCAACAGCATTGTTACCATCATCAGACAAAAGTACTGAATGAGAAAATATACCACAGCATGATAAAGCACAATTTGGTTTATAGATTATAATAAAAGAAAATAAGAATATAAAAATAAATTTATTTTATTCCACCACAGCATGTTTTAAATAGTACTGTTATCAGGTGTATTACTATTTTAAACATGCTGTGTTATACTTTCTCATTCAGTACTTTTGTCTGAAGATGGTAACAACACTGTTACCGAAACATCACACGCTATTTATTTATTTGGATTTGGTCTTATTACCTTGTGTTTATATTACAACAATATGTATACAAAAATGTAATGCCTCGATAAAGGTTGGCGTTCAGCCAGTCGAAATATTGACAAAATAAATATTTTATTAAATCCAATATATGCCTTTTATTATCTAATTACAACAATGTATTATAAATTATTATTATATATTTGGTTATCCTGGAGTCCACTAGCTGTGAATGTTGTGATGAAATCATCTGACTGACTTTAATTCAACACTTGCTTTAATTCACCCGAAAGCTCTGATCCCCTTGGAATGTCAAATTGGGGAGGTTAGACTGTAGTTAAAACAACCTAACCCTAAACTGACCTTGTGTATCAATGTATTCCTCAGCACATTTCCAAGTGTTCCACAGAAATGAGTATCTCAACAAATTGTGTGTTGACATAAATTATGTTTATGGTAATACAGTTTATAACAAAGTCAAGACTATTAAAAGTTGAAATTTTACAAATTTATAAAAAATAACCTATCAAAACATCTACTGTATAGTTAGGCCTCAAAGAAACTGGTAAAAGGCATTTTGAGTAAGAATCGCATGAAATCTCTTATTAATATTTACTGTAGGTTTTGATTACATTAAATAAGGCTTCAATTTAGGTGCTGAAACATGTACACGCAAAACTTGTTTACTATCAATCTTTATAAATATGTGAAATCGTTTTATATTATCGTTTAAAAAAAATGTCTAACTAATTTTATTATCTTTATTTCGTGAATTTGGCACAAGTTCATATAAAAAAAAGTAATAATTAATGTTGTATTCTCCCTCAAAAACCTTTCAAATTGTTATATTTAAATGCTATTTGAAAAAGGTAAATAAATAGAACTAAGTTGTTTTGTTTTGTTTTGTTTTGTTCGAATAAATAAGCTTGAGGGATGAGTCTCTTTTAATTACATTTATTTCAAGCTTTCGGGCTCAACCGCCCTTCGACAGGACAAATTATATTCGCTACTAAAGTTTTCAAATCTAATCTATATAAACATTTGAGAGACGCCTGTGTCTCGAGTGTAATACGAGGCTTGCCGCGTGAGGGGATGAGATCTTTGAAAAATAAAAAGAACTAAGAAACCAAATTTAATTTTTGAAATATAAATCATTTAATTACCATCGCGAGGCTGCAGAAGGTTTTTAATATTAAATGATCTCCAAAAGTAATGGAGCTTTGCAAGCTTTAGTGATAGACCTATCGAAAAGGAATTCATCGTGCTTAAGAATTTATATTTAGAAAATAAACATAAGGGACATATACAAGGTACCGATGATAAATTTGCAATTGATATTTATTGACTCAATAATAAAAATAATTAAACTCGGTGTGTGTAATATTTATTAAAATAATTGATATAATTAACCTAGTAAAAATCATATATTTAAATCGTATATTACATCTCTATATCTCTTCTCTATATATATAAAAATGAATGTTTGTATGTTTGTTTGTATCTCGGTATACAAATTCGCAGTAGTTCACTAATTCAAACCAAAATTTCCATACATAGGTAAAAAAATACGGGAAGACGATAGGCTATTTTAAAAATATATATAAATCAATTATTAAAACTATATATTTTAGTCAGAAAATGATGATGACGATATTGCTGTATCATGTTTAATTATCAGATACAAAATTATATCGGGAAAAATTCCAAAAAGCAGAGACCACGGGTGAAACCAGTTCATTATTTTGTACGCAGGAACAAAATTCTAACAGAAAAACATTCATTCGAGCAGAAAACAAAAGCCAGATCATCTTTCTATAAAAATATCGCTTTTCAGACACAAAGTTTGGAGCGGGACGTTTCACAAGAGTGACATCCACGGCGCGCCAATTTATAATTGTAAAGAATAGTATTTGAATAAAAACATTTAATCGGGTAAAACCCGGGCGTTGCACGGGTCATTGTGTGTGGCTAGTATAATATATATCAATTCAAATAAAATATCCTATTGCCCTAAAATATGTTTTCAATTTTTTTAAAACTGTTATGTCATCAACAAACTCAGAACCGCATAACGACAATAGAATTATGTTTAAATAAATAAATATACAAGGTGCGTTCATTAATTTCCAGGACTGGTTAAAAAATAAAATAAATAAAAAAGCTAAAGAAAAAAATTTTATACAGAGTTAAATATTGGACATTCGACGACACCTGACTGAAAGCACG
Source organism: Cordylochernes scorpioides (assembly GCA_030710605.1). Taxonomy (NCBI): domain Eukaryota; kingdom Metazoa; phylum Arthropoda; class Arachnida; order Pseudoscorpiones; family Chernetidae; genus Cordylochernes; species Cordylochernes scorpioides. The sequence continues at coordinate 59,603,732 of CP092865.1, read as the reverse complement.
AGTCTCGTGGCGCACGCGCCGATCTAAAAATAGAACAAAACAACTTCCTTGTAAGGTTCGCATTTCTAATTTTAAAATGGCCATTTTCGAAGAGCAGAGAATCTGCATTAAGTTTTGTTTTAAATTGAAAAAAAGTGCTACTGAGACTATGAATTGATTAAAGAAGCTTTTGGCGATACAGCTTTATCCCGTTCAAGAACTTTTGAATGGTTTTCACGCTTCCAAAAAGGTCGGGAATGGGTAAACGATGATCAGCATACTGGGCGTCCAAGATCATTACGTTGCGAGGAAAACAAGCTCAAAATAAAATGATTAATTAAATCTAACAGAAGAATTTATATTAAAGACTTATCTTAAGAGACTGGACTATCTGTAGGACCGTGTCATCAAATAGTAACAAAAGATTTGGACATGATCAGGACTTCTTCAAAATTTGTTCCCGATTCTAACAGAGGAACAAAAGGAGGTTAGAATGGATGTCTGCAAAAACAAGGTTGAAATGACTCGGACCGATCCAGAATGGATGCAGCAAAAAAATCATTACCGTGGATGAGACATGGGTGTATCAGTATGACCCAGAAACCAAACGTCAATCCAGCCAATGGATTGAAAGAGGAGGAACCGAAACCCAAAAAGGCAAGATTTACAAAATCCAAAGTCAAGACATTGCTTGTTGCATTTTTTTTTTTTATATTAATGGTTTGGTTCACCATGAATTTATTCCTTTCTGACTTACAATTAATCAAGAGGTTTATTTGGGGATAATGAGGCGCTTAAGGGAGGCAGTGCGACTTAAAAGACCTGAAAGATGGCAAAACAATGACTGGATACTTCACGTCGATAATGCGCGGCCGCACACAGCCCATGTTGTTTTGCAGTTCTTGACCAAGCATTCGACCATACAGATCCCTCATCCATCCTATTCCCCGACTTAGCCCCCCAATGACTTTTTCCTCTATCCTAAATTGAAAATGAAGTTAAAAGGAAGGAAATTTGACAACGTTGATATGATACAAGCTGAATCGAAGGCAACCTTGAGGATCCTCTCAAAAAGTTATTTTATCTCCTGCTTCAACAATTGGAAAAAAAGATGGAACAGGTGTATTGAGGCAGGAGGGGCATATTTTGAAAAATATTAAATTAGTTTTTTATTTGTTTTATTTTTTCAAAAATACAGAGCAGTCCTGGAAATTAATGAACGCACCTTGTATATATATATAGATTGCCTATATACTCAATGATGAGAGGGGAGATTTTTGAAAAAAGAAAATATTTATTACAGACAAAATAATTTTTCTAAAGAGGCGTAAAATGGAGCCGAGTTTGTTGTTGACATAAATATTTTGTTATACCTCAAAAAAAAAGTTGCGTTCAGCCAACTGAAATATTGGTAAATAAATAATTTTTTTATCCAATATATGCCTTTTCAATTAAATATATATTTGTGTTGGATGAGAAAATATCAAATAATTATGTTTTGAAAATAGAGCAATCCATAAATAAATCTTCAAATAAAAAGGCATTTAATATTTTGATCCAAAATATGCTTTTTATTTGAAAACCAATATGTGTAACATTATATATCGTGATAATCACTTTTGCCATTAATTTACATTTGGAAATTTGATAATATATTAATGAAGTACAGTAAAAACCTTTTATATTGAACCCAATGGGGAAGAGCTTTTGGTTCACTATCAAAATCACACACTTTGGTTAGTAGCTCGTAAAACCATATTTTCTCTCTTATGAGTATATGTGATTCATAGGCGGTTATGAGATTTTTAGGGGCTGGTTTGGTCTGGTTCTTTGTGTGAGGAATGGGTTTTGTGGTGCTTGGCCTAGATGTAGCGTTTGCGTCTCTTTGAAAAATTGATGCTCTTTGGCGTGATTTATCCCCTTATAAACATCAACTTCAAGTGTCCTTTTACAATCACAGGCCGCAGTGTATTATATTGTATTTTAAGTTACTTTATGTATCATTTACAACGGAAAAATACGTCCAGGGTAGCCTAGTGGACATGGCATCTGCCTGGTAAGCGGAAAATTGTGGGTTCGATTCCCATCCCTGGAAACTTTTATTTTTCATTACTCTTCATAATTCAAACATCAATGATTCTATCCCGTTAATTTCAGAGCCCATCTCATCAGGAATAGCATTGTTCCGCAGTCATGCCGTTCAACTTTACTATGACAGTAGTTTTTATTGTAACCTTCTGAGGGATAACTTTGAGCTGGTTAAATTCGGGGTTGCAAGAAGGCTCAACGATAAGCGGACGTTTCAAGCTTCCTTCTCCTGGTAAAACAGATGATTCACAATCCCTTTCAACCATCATCTCTGTGATTTTTTATTCCCATGATATTATTCATAAAGATTTTAAAATTAAATTAAATTTCTTTCCCTCTAAAATGTGTTTTTTTTTTTTGTAGCTGTTTTCAATCTAAACATATAAAGATATTAGCATTATATAAATTAACTAGCGGACGTACCCAGCTTCGCCTGGTTGGAGTAAAGGTTTGTCTAACACTCTCGATAAAGTGAGCATTTTTTCCCGTCCCATGAAAAATACTCGATAAGTTGAATAAAATCAATATTAATTGGTTCCCTCGGTAATTGGAAGTTAAAGGAATAGTATCTTCGCCTTGAATTGTATCATTATTCTTGTCTCAAATAAATTGCCGTGTCATCCTGAGATAATCTTACTTTTGATAAATAATCTTTAAGATAATAAACTTAGTGATAATAAAACTTATAGATGAAAAAACTTGTTATCATCGTCGCAATGGTGGCGCTGCTTGCGAGTTAAATCTACAAATCTGCAAATAACTCTAAGGATATTCAAGACATTCAAGAAATTATTTTTCAAAAACCTTCCCGGGGATATACCTAATAATATCCCAAATTTTCACGGCGATTGGATGTATGGTTTTTGAATCTATAGAGTACACATAGACAGACAGACATTCAATTTTTGTTGTGTATTTAAAATTACCTCGTCGTTCTTTAAACAAATTATTCCAACTCACCTTTATGCTTCTATTCTTGTATTCATTTAGACAACATTTCATAGGATTAATATATTATTTATTACAGTATTACATTTAATACAGCAGTTAATAATAAACAATTTAATTATAAAAAATCTAACAAAAGAAAAACGCGGTCATTTGTTTACCGCAAGCCAGAAAACTAAAAAAATGTCAGGAGATGATGATAACTAAAATAATTATATTTGACCGGTCAATATTCAAAATTAAATATAATATTGAACAGTCATACGAAATATACATCATTTCCTCTCCTCTTCGAAAGAGCGGAACTCTTCATAGGTTCAATCTTGTAGGTGGTCTTCGAATCCTACTAGATCTCCGGAGGGGATTCACTGGTGGGGATTCACTGGGGACTCTCAGCTGGTTCAGTAGGAATGCTCCCTTGTAGTACTTTCTTAAGACCAGTTTTAATAGTTTGCACGGCACGTTCAGCTAAACCATTTGAACTTGGGTGAAAGGGTGCAGTCCGTAGGTGACGGATACCATTTCTTGTCAGGAACTGTCTGAATTCTTGGAAGTGAATGAACCCGGTACCATTATCAGATACTAGTGTTCTTGGAATGCCAAACCTGGCAAATAGACAGCGTAGTTGTTCGATGGTTTCTCTTGTGGAGGTGTTAGGAACAGGAATGGCTTCTATCCACTTGGTACAAGCGTCCACTACAATCAGGTACAGGTTTTGTTCAAATGGCCCCAGATGATCAATATGAACTCTATCCCAGGGTTGGTTGGTGGGCGGCCAATTGACTGGTGTAGTTCGGGGTGGCATGCTGGCATGGCTTTGGCAGCAGTTACACCGTCTAACGGTCTCTTCAATATCCTTGTCCAAACCAGGCCACCAAAACAAAGTTCGGCAACACTTTTTAAACCAACAATGTCTTGATGACTATTGTGTAATTCATCCAACATTTTGGCTCTCAAATTTGTAGGAATGATGACACGATTTCCCCAGAATAGCAGACCTTCACAGGCTCCTAGTTCATATCTACGGCTCCAGTAAGGCATGAGTTCCATTTCCTTTGGTGTTTCTTCACTCCAACCTTGAAGAGTATGATCCAAGGCTTGTCTTAAAGCAGGATCTCCTGGTAAGCTTGCCCGAATATCATCAGATGTAACTGGTGAACTGTCTAAAGCGTCCATCAATAATACCATTTCCACAGGTTCTGAATCTGGTTCCTTTGAATCTGGTTCAGGAGTGAACATGGGAAGTCGGCTTAAGACATCAGCTTCTGTATTGGAGGTGCCCTTGATGTACTCAATCTTGTACTGATAAGCAGATAAAATGATGGCCCATCTTTGAATTCGGTTTGCTGCAATAGTTGGAATCCCCTTATTCTCTGAAAACAGGGTTACCAACGGCTTGTGATCTGTGCGAAGAGTAAAACTATTTCCTAACAAATAGTTGCGAAACCTTGTTACTCCAAATACAATTCCTAAGGCTTCCCGCTCCAGTTGTGAGTACTTTTTCTCCGCTGGAGTGAGTGTACGAGATGCAAATGCCACTGGACATATATCATTGTCCCCTTGTACTTGGGATAGCACAGCACCAATGCCTACTCCGGAAAGCATCACAAGATAGAATTTGTCTCTTCCGAGGATCGAAATGTACTAGCAAGGTTGAATGGACTAATTTTTCTTTAACGTCCTTGAATGCTCTTTCTTCTGGGGTTTCCCATTTCCACCTTTGTTCCTTTTTTAGCAAGTTGTATAATGGTGCTAAAGTGGAAGACATGTTAGGAATAAATCTTGAATAATACGTAAGTAAACCCAAGAATGCTCGTAACTCCGTCAGGTTGGTTGGACTTGGAGCGGCTTGTATAGCTTCAACTTTAGAGGGCAATGGTTGGAGGCCTTCCTTTGCAATTTTATGACCTAGATACTCTAGTGATGGTGCCAGAAATGAGCATTTATCTTTTCTCAGCTTTAACCCGGCCTCTTGGATTCTTTGAAGTACGCACTCCAAATTCTTCAGATGATCTTGATCATTCTTCCCAGTAATTAGGGTGTCATCTAGTGCACAGAAAACCATGGGAATTCCTTTTAGAAGTATGTCCATCTGTTTTTGGAACAATGCTGGGGCTGAAGATATTCCAAACGGGAGTCGTGTGTACTTATATAAACCCTGATGCGTATTGATGACTGTATAAAGCTGAGATTCATCATCAAGTTCTAATTGGTTGTAGGCAACTCTGAGGTCTATTTTACTGAATTTCTCACCACCAGCTAAAGCTGCAAAAATATCCTCGGCTTTATGTAGGGGGTATTGATCCACTTTAATGGCTTGGTTCGCAGTAATCTTGAAATCTCCACAAATTCGAATAGTCTGGTCAGACTTCAGAACTGGAACAATCGGAGCGGCCCATTCAGCATGTCGCACGGGTTTCAAAATTCCCGCCTTGACTAATCTATCAAGCTCTCTAGAAATCTTCTCCTTGAGCGCATAAGGAATAGGACGTGACTTGAAAAATCTCGGTTTCACTTCAGGATCAACTAGCAATCTAGCTCTTACACCCTTGAACACACCGTAGCCAGGACTGAACAGTTCTCTAAATCTATGTAGCTGTGTTGGCAGGTTGTTTTCTGTTACTTTAATCATGTCAACCTTGTATGGCTGGGTTGGGAGTATTCCCAATGCTTCCATCCAATTCCGACCACAAAGGCTAGGACCTTCACCTCCAACAACCATCAGTGGTAGGGTCTGAGTACTATTCTGGTATTGTACGGGCACATCCAATGTACCTAACACTGGCAAGGGTTGGCCACTGTAGGTTGCCAACTTAACTCTTAATGGATCGGCAGGACATGGATTAGGTAGTTTAAAGAACCTTCGAGTGGATTCGGATATGAGGCTGTAGGCAGAACCGGTATCATATTCCAATGACAGTATCTTATCATTGATTTGTACTTCAATCTTAATTGGATCGGTTGTTCTCCATAAATTTATGATTTTGAAGATTTGCCTGCTGATTTCCGTCTCTGCGATGGCGTGTACTTTATTCCCATCCTTATTTGCAGTATAATTGCGTTGTGGCTTTTTTTTAGACAACTCCTCCCCAAATGTCCAACTTTACCACAGTTGAAACATTTGGCTTTCAGATGAGGGCATTTATCTTGCTTATGATCCTTAGATCCACATCTTATGCATGTGTAGCTTTCTGACCTGGTAAACTTTCCTGTAGTAGATGGCTTTAATCTCCAATTGCCTTGCTTAATTTTCTTAACAACCTCTGGATTTCTTTGACTTTGTAAATCTTTTGCATCTTGTGCTGCTGCTTCCAAAGCAAGAGCAATTTCTATAGCTTTATGCAAGGTCAAACTATCACCTTCCCCTAACAGTTTTCTTTGAATGTTGTCATCCTCAATTCCAGCTATTAGTCTATCACGATAGCTTCATCTATTGTAGACCCAAATTTGCAATATTCTGCCATCTTCTTTAATTCAGCAATGTATGTTGAAATTTTTTTCACCTGGCCTCCTTGCTCTATTTGAAAACTTTGAACGTTCAACGATAGCAGATGGGGTGGGGTTGAAATGTTTTTTTAATTTGCTCACTAGAACTGGGTAAGTATTTTCTACATCAGATAATTTTTTTGGTATGCAAAGATCATATAAAAGGTTGTACACAGTTGGGGTTAGCAAGGTCAAGAAAATAGCTTTCTTTTTATTTTGATCAATGTTATTTGCCTAAAAAAAATATTCCAATCTTTCTGTGTATCTCTCCCAACTTTCTGTAGTTTCATCAAATTTTTCAATTGTAAAAATAGACATCTTGAACTAATTTGTTTACTTATCTTCAATTGGAATATCCCGTGCTCGTCGCCAATTTACTGTTGTGTATTTAAAATTACCTCGTCGTTCTTTAAACAAATTATTCCAACTCACCTTTATGCTTCTATTCTTGTATTCATTTAGACAACATTTCATAGGATTAATATATTATTTATTACAGTATTACATTTAATACAGCAGTTAATAATAAACAATTAAATTATAAAAAAATCTAACAAAAGAAAAACGCGGTCATTTGTTTACCGCAAGCCAGAAAACTAAAAAAATGTCAGGAGATGATGATAACTAAAATAATTATATTTGACCGGTCAATATTCAAAATTAAATATAATATTGAACAGTCATACGAAATATACATCAATTTTATATATATATAGATTTCACGGCGATTGGATGTATGGTTTTTGAATCTATAGAGTACACACAGACAGACATTCAATTTTATATATATATATAGATATATAATATTTGTTTATTTTACCACAGCAAAAACCGATTAAATAAATTTGAGTTTTTTTTTTTTTTGCAAAATTTATCGTAGACATAATCCAGTGTCATCAAATTTTACCTTTACTTTATATCACGTGTCTAAACAAAATAAAATTTTTTTGTACATATAAATTTCCTAGTATAACATTTTTTTACGATGTCAAAAATATCAGACGAAGTTGTAAGAATTATTTTGCTTATCGATTATACTATATTTAGGCTATATTTTAACTAACATTTCTTTATCTCTTTCTGTTATTTTAATATAAAGATTTATAGAGTGTGTAAAAATAAACTACAAAATTTTAATATATTTAAAAACTAAAGCATATCGAGATAATTTACTACCAATTCCTTGTAACGCGAATAACGGAATTTTTCCTTCTTGTGTGTGTCTGACCTGTTATCTGAATTCCTGCAGTAACAGAGCCAAACATATTTGGTTTTATTGACCATAAAGTAAATGGATGGGCCTTTGATCTTTTACAGGGTCCTGCCGTAGAAAGGCTGGAGCTTTTTTACACTATATAAATTAGCCATGCTAGCCTCAACCCCATGGTGTGGTTAGGCACTTCTGTTTTTCAGGGCTACCACTGTAAGATGTCACACTTTCCATAATTGGGATATAATATGCATTTCTGCTGATTGTGAATACACTGTGATTATTATTACGTGATTGGCCTACTAGCAGTTAGCAAAAATAATTCTTTTTTTTTTTTAACAACTTAATTTAACCTATCTAAAGCCTACCTAGATATTGATAGAGACATCTTTGATCCACAGAAATGAGGTTTTAACTAAGAAGAGATCATTTTTGTATTGGAAACACAATTTGTGGGAACTGCCTGTTACATTAATTCAGATAGATTTGTAATTTACCACCAACAATGTATGTGAACAAGTCTGTGTGGAATTATGATCCCATGTCATCAGCACAAGCACCATCTTGCTGTTACAGTTACAAAACTTTGATACAATTTGGATTATAAACACAAGGTCTTTTTTCTTATCTCTACTCAATCACATTAAGGTATCAAGCTTGTAAAGCTTGAGACTTAAACACAAGGTAATAAGACCAAATATATGACATTCGGTACAACAGCGTTGTTACCATCACCAGACAAAAGTACTGAATGAGAAAATATACCACAGCATGTTTGAAATAGTTACTGTTATCAGGTGTATTACTATTTAAAACATGCTCTGGTATATTTTCTCATTCAATACTTTTGTTTGAAGATGGTAACAATGCTGTTACCGAAATGTCACAAACTATTTATTTGGATATGATCTTATTACCTTGTGTTTATAATCCAAATTGTACCTTATCATTTGGCCAACATACTTATTTTCAGACACTTTATACAACGTATGTCTGCACACAGCAGCATTTTGAATGTTTTGTATTAGGGATTACAACAGAAATAAGAATTTTCAATTTGATTTTATATTACAATTTTAAACAAGGTATTATAGACTAAATCTAAATAAATGAATAGTGTTTTGGTAACAATGCTGTTACCGAAACGTCACACTATTCATCTATTTGGATTTGGTCTATAATACCTTGTGTTTATAATCTATAAACAAAAAATTGTACCTTGTCATTGTTACAATTTTGTTTTTCTACCAAGGAAACACGAGACTCATTGTAATTGACCAACTTTGTGCAGGATGCAGCGGGCCTTCTGGCTGGAGCCAGTCTGTTGTCCCGGCCTGCTGAGGAATTTGTCAATGATGTAAGTCTGCCGTGTCACAGCACATGTCCTACTGTATTAATGTGTACAGCCATCTTCCAATGTAAACATGTATGCAACAATGTATGTAAACTAGTATGCAACAATGTATGTAAACAAGTATGCAACAATGTATGTAAACAAGTATGCAACAATGTAGGTAAATAAGTATGCAACAATGTATGTAAAAAATATGCAACAATGTATGTAAACTAGTATGCAACAATGTATGTAAACTAGTATGCAACAATGTATGTAAACAAGTATCCAACAATGTATGTAAACAAGTATGTAACAATGTATGTAAACAAGTATGCAACAATGTATGTAAACAAGTATGCAACAATGTATGTAAACAAGTATGCAACAATGTATGTAAACTAGTATGCAACAATGTTTGTAAACAAGTATCCAACAATGTATGTAAACAAGTATGCAACAATGTATGTAAACAAGTTTGCCACAATGTATGTAAACAAGTATGCAACAATGTATGTAAACAAGTATGTAACAATGTATGTAAACAAGTATGCAACAATGTATGTAAACAAGTATGTAACAATGTATGTAAACAAGTATGCAGCAATGTATGTAAACAAGTATGCAGCAATGTATGTAAACAAGTATGCAGCAATGTATGTAAACAAGTATGTAACAATGTATGTAAACAAGTATGCAACAATGTATGTAAACAAGTATGCAACAATGTATGTAAACAAGTATGCAGCAATGGGGTGACCCCGTGAGGTTTGGCCAGATCTGACCTATGACGTCGCGATGTAAACAAAGGTTACGACTGGGTCATTGTTTTTTTTTTAAACAAGATTTAATTATTGATATTCTAAATACCTGCGATTAATTTATAGTTTCAATATATATATATATATTTTTTTTTCTAAATGGCCTGCTAATTTTAAATAGATTTTTTTTAAAAATATTTAGCGCAATTGTAAACACGTGTATGTTGTGAATGCACCTTGAGAGCAATGGTGTCCGATATTTAAAATTATTATAAAATTATTTATTAATTAATATAAAATTTTCGTTGTTAATTTAGGTTAGTTTAAGTTCGGTTTAGGTTAGGTTAGGTTAAGGTTCGTTCAGGTTAGGTTAGTTTAAGTTAGCTTTAGGTTAGGTTCAGGTTCGTTCAGGTTAGGTTAGGTTAGGTTCAGGTTAGGTTAGGTTAATGTAATTTATTAATAGTTTTATTATTATAAATATGTAATATTAATAATTTTATTATTTTTATTTTTTTTTGTATATTCCTATTTATAAATATAACCTTTGGCACCATTGGAACGTATTACGCCAGTATTTCTTTGTTTACGTTGGTGCTAAAAAAAATATTTAAAAATTGCTAATAGAAAATTATTAAAATAAAAAATCCTTTATATAAATATATTGACACTATAAATTAGTCGCAGGTATTTAAAATATTAATAATTAAATCGAATTTAAAAAAAAAATGACCCAGTCGTAACCTTTGTTTACATCGCGACGTCATTTTGACGTCATAGGTCAGATCTGGCCAAACCTCACGGGGTCTCCCCAGCAATGTATGTAAACAAGTATGCAACAGTGTATGTACAGTGTATGTAAACAAGTATCCAACAATGTATGTAAACAAACAAGTATGCAACAATGTATGTAAAGAAACAGTATGCAACAATGTATGTAAACAAACAGTATGCAACAATGTATGTAAACAAACAGTATGCAACAATGCATGTAAACAAACAGTATGCAACAATGACATATTGTGGGATTGCAGCCCCAGATAGAGCTGCTGTGGACCATGCGAGCCATTGACTACCTGCAGGAACATGAGAAGGTGAGTCTCTCTCTACTCCTTCATCTAGGAAAATAAAAGTCACCTCTCCCTTGACGCTAAAACTAAGTGCCAACCCCACAGACTGGGGACCAGGATCAGGAGAACATGGTCAAAAGTCCGCCCTGGACTGACGAGGGCTGACACCATGGTCTTCTCAGTTTTCCACAGCTGGTGTTGTGGCTTTGTCACCCACTGCACTTCGCTAAGTTTGCAGCCACGGTCAATAGATGGCGCTCAGTTTTATTAGTGTTCATTTTGATGGGAGAGGTGACCTTTCAACACTAGAGCTGCGAGGCCAATTAGGTTTCTGCAACCTTGGACAAAAAAGTTTCTTTATTTCACTTTGCAGACCCCATCAGAAACCCTTTGTTTGTCCACACATAAAGGGAAAGTTTGAATATCTGGCAACACTCTCGATGCCATTGTTAACAATGTCTATGCCATTGTTACCATTGTTAACAATTATGATGCCCTTGTTGTCATGGTTGTTACCATTGATAACAATGTTGATGCCATTGTAGGAATTGTTGATACCATTGTTGTCATGTTGATACCATTGTGGTCATTGTTTTTTTTTTTTGCTTATCTCTAGTACATGTGGTACCGGCCATGATAATCATGGTGGGTAGAAGTAGACGACTGCTTTTACTGTAAGTACACCACATGTCTACACATGTGAAAAGCAGTTTGACTTTGCACTTACAAATATGCCAGAGCGCCATTTGGTTACTTGCACTCGCTGGTGGAGTTGGACTTTTACAAGAATCGGGGGCCATTTGAGCATTTTTTTTTTATCAGAAAAAAGTGCCCAATGCGGGAATCGAACCCGGGTCATAGCAGTCGAAAACCAACGGTTTAGACCATCCTTCCACCGACCCCCGTGATCATTGTTGTTAACAATGTTGCTGCCAGTTGTCTCCATGTGACATTGGTGCCCCAGCTGCTGGCAAGGGAGGACCTCTCTGCCGTCAGGTTCACCCCACAGGACGACGACATCTACTCGGAGTTCCGGAAACAATTCCCAAATCTCAACGTGACGGCCATCACTGAGGAGGAGCTGAAGAGTGCGGAGGCCAAGAAGGTTTGTACAGCGCATTGGTCTGTCTGTCTGGTGCCGTGGGCAGAATTACAAATTAAAATTTCCTTCACGTAACAAGGGCATCTACTGATCTTGCAACTGAGAGTTGCTGATGACTGGCGCCATCTGTTGGAATAAATACCAACTAATTCTTAATTATTCCAAAGTTCCGGCAAAATACTTTTTCCTTGATTAAGAAAGGATGATATGGTAAAATTTAGATTATAAACACAAGGTGACACAAGACCAGATAAATGAATAGTGTGCGACGTTTCGGTAACAACTCTGTTACCATCTTCAGACAAAAGTACTAAATAAATACTTTGTTGATGATGGTAACAACACTGTTACCGAAACGTTACACACTATTTATTTATTTGGACTTGGTCTTATTACCTTGTAGTCAAACAGCAACAGTACTATTTAAGAACATGCTGTGACATTTTTTTCTCATTCAGTACATTTGTCTGAAGATGATAACAACGCTGTTACCAAAATGTCACCCACCATTTATTTATTTGGTCTTATTACCTTGTAGTTTTGATCAATCAAGGAAAGCCAACCATGTTTGATATTTATTCTGATAGATGGCGCAAGCCATCAACAACTTTCAGTTACACAATCAGGTCCCAGTACAATTCCACTTTTATTTACTTTTTTTTTTCATTTTGACCTCTGATAAAGCCCAATTAGGATTATAGATTATAGCTACAAGAAAATAAAACTTAATCCAAATAAACTAATAGTGTATGATGTTTCAGTAACAACGCTGTTACTGTAATGTCACACACTATTTGGTCTTATTACCTTGTGTTGTCTAATCTATATTCCAAATTGTACATTAGGTCTTATTACCTTGTTTCCAAATTAAAACATCATGATTACCTATCTATAAAATATGTTTATAATTTTCAGTGGATAGATGGCGCTGCTAATGATATTTGACCTGTCGCCCAACAGGCTAAGTTGTGATTTTGCAGAAGAGCGTCACTCCATGTATTATATCTTTAATTTACATTTCTACACAGTTCCCTAGAAGCATATGTCCATGGTTTGTACACAGCACCAGTTTACTGAATTCTATAGCAAGTATGTAACTCAGTCCAATACAATACTGAACTGGAGATTAAAATGGATAAACTGCTGGGAGGGTTCACCACTGATGAGCCATACCCCTCCCTCTTTCAATTTTAATTCACTGAGGGACTGTATAAATAAAATTATATTTTAAAAGAAAAGTTTAAAAATAATATTTATCAAACACAGGATTTCTTCTATCTTTAGTAACGTAATGTCAAGCTTTCAGCCATCTCTACTGGAGCACGTGCACCACCATGCTGCACGTATATTTTTTCAAAAATTGTTTATAACACACAAAGAATATATTTCTCTCCCCCTTTCAATACCATTAATATTTAAAACATGTAAATAATAATGTGTATATAAAAATAGTATATTTATCATCAATTTATTATCTTGATAATCCTGTTGAAGGACTGACAAGTCCGAAAACTTGAAAATAAAAAATTTGAACAAGAAACTTAACCCTGGAAGCTTTATTTATTTTATAATAAAAAAAAAACATATGTTTCCATGTACTCCTGACAGAGATGTCTGAAAGCTCGAGATTAATAAAGAAACCTGTGGCATTGTTTAATCCTGGGGATCTATTGATACAGTACCTCTTTGACAATTGTAGAGCCATAGTGGGAGAGGTGTCCTCTTACCAGAGGGTTGCTAAATAGTGAAAATGGAAACTATCCTTTGTAGAGAGGTGTCCTTTAACGGGAGTGTTCCCTCATGGAGGTTGTTCTACTGTAAAATGTTCACAATACAATCCCAACACTGTATCTTATCTCAAATGTGTGTGGCAGCGCTGGAGGGAGTTCTGCGAAGGTTTCTCCCAGGTGGAGGATTTCAACTTCGGCACCATGCTGCGGCTCGACAGTCTGAAGGAATACTCGGAGGACAACTCCATATTTGGTGAGACTGCTCTTGTTGTTGTTGTTGTTTAGTAGGACCAATTCTCTACATAACTACCCTACGTTTCATGAATTTTCAGGATGCCTGAATCACCAGATTTTTTTTGGTCGTTGAGGTACAGCTTGTACCACGCTGATGAGGGCCAACAGTCTGGTTAGCTTCTCTTGATTAATCAAGAATGGGTATTTGGCCAATTCTGGAATAATTAAAAACCATTGAATAGTTGATATTTATTCCGACAGATGACGCCAGCCATCAGCAACTTTCAGTTGCACGATCAGGAGATGTCTTTTTTCTTAATATATATATATCTTCTCTAGTTTCTTGTATTGGCATGGTAGCCTGATGAAGGAGGTCATAGTCTGAAAGCTCACAGCCTTCTAAAAAAGGTGTTTACCTTTGTCTCTTCCAACAATGATCTCCTGTTATTCCTTCTGTTGTTGTTGTTGTTTATTTATCTATATCAGTTTACAAAGTGACATTGTCCTGGCTGTTTACACATGGTGAGTTGGTGGAGTAGACCTTGTAGCTGTTGTTTTACATCACTTTGAACAAGCATGTCAAACTCGCAGCCCCCGGGCCTCATGCGGCCCACAACGAATAAATTTGCGCCCCACCAGACAATATATTTTAATAAAAAAATTTTTATAAATTAAAAAAAAAATTAATAAAAATTTGTAGCCTAATTTTTAAAAATTGTAATTATACATAATTTATTTATTAATAACGAACCACTGGTCGCCATACATAAGTCGTAAGTTTTGATAATATTATACCTACATACATAACGTATGTACATCGCCATAAGTATTGTGTGCCTTTAAAGTTTAAAGAAAATATTCTTTCGGAGTACTAGAAAAAAATTTTTTTTTTAAGTTACGTTCAATAATTTGTGCAGTTATTCTGTGTCTGGTAAGTTAAAAAATATTAATTTAAAAAAAAAATTTAAAATATTAATTAAAATGTTTTATTATTTTGTGTTAGCCATTACTAATTTTTTTTCAGACCTTTGTATTCAATATGTCTTCATCAAAACCAAGTGGCAGTAAAACTAAACGAAAAATTGCTGACGAACATAGGAATTTTCAAGAAAAGTGGGAATTAGAGTATTTTTGCTCTGAAGTAAAAGATTAAATCATCTGCTTGATATGTAATAATGCTATTAGTGTACCAAAATTATATAACATTAAACGTCATTATGAACAACATAAATCAAAATATGATACCTACGAAGGTTTAATGAGACAAGAAAAGTTAAAAGAGTTTAAGTTTGGAATGAAAAAACAACAGTTTATGTTTACTAAAGTATCACAAGAGAGTGAAGCGGCGGTGCATGCAAACTACGTTTTATCGGAGATGATAGCTAAACACTCAAAACCTTTTACTGAAGGTGATTTCATCAAGGAATGTTTAATTAAAGCTGCAGAAATTGTTTGTCCTGGAAGTGTGAAGACGTTTCAAGCAATATCTTTGTCTCGAAATACCGTTGTGGAAAGAGTTACTGATATGGCCAGAAATTTAAATGATCAGATAAAAGAAAAATCATCTTGTTTCGAAGCATTTTCCATTGCCTGTGATGAGAGTACGGACATTGGGGGCGTAGCTCAGTTAGTTGTTTTTTTTCGAGCTTGCGACATGGATTTAAACATTTTTGAGGAATTATTGGAACTAGTACCGATGCATGGCACTACTACAGAAGAAGATATATTTAATTGCGTTTATGATCTTCTACAAAAATACAATTTACCTCAATCAAAATTGACTTCTGTAGCAACAGATGGAGTTTCTTCAATGACTGGAAAAACCAACGGTTTCGTAGCATTACTGCGAAAAAAACTAAGTGAAATTTCTGATGGTTCCAATGTTCATCATACGCATTGCATTATACATCAGGAAGTATTATGTACGAAGGTAATAAAAATGGAAAATGTGTTGACACCTATCAAAAAATTTATCAATTTCATAAGATCTCGAGGTTTATTTCAGCGACAGTTCTCTCTGTTCTTAACTGAATTAGAAAGCGAATATTCAGGTTTATCATACTATACCAAGGTACGTTGGCTATCATGCTCCAAGGTTCTCAAACAATTTTGGGACTTGAAAGAAGAAATATGTCAGTTTTTAATAACCAATAATCAAGACATCACTTTGTTTTCTGATCAAGTATGGTTGCAAGATTTTTCCTTCATGGTTGACATAACAAAACACTTGTCGGATTTAAATTTGAAATTGCAAGGAAAGGATCAGATCATTACCAACATGTGTGACCAGGTTAATGCATTCAAATGTAAGCTAGTTCTTTGGGAAAAGAAGTTGAAAAACGAAGATTTAATGCACTTTCCGACATGCAACATGTACAAATCAAGTTTAGGTGAAACTGCATCGTATCAAAAATATGCGGAAAAAATTTTAAGTCTTAGAAATGAATTTGAAACAAGGTTTTCTGATTTCAAATCTTTGGAAGGCAAGTTTACTTTGTTTTCTTCGATTTTCTCGATAAATATAGAATCAGTACCTAATCATATGCAAATGGAGGTAATAGATATCCAGTGCGATTCAGATTTAAAGGCAAAATTCATTGAAGTTGGCGTTTCTGAATTTTACAAATATTTGCCAGCCAGATTTGAAAACACTCGAAAATTAGCATATGAAATTATGTCCATGTTTGGAAGTACTTATCGGTGCAAGCAGTTATTTTCACTTATGAAAGGAAATAAGTCTCCAATCAGATCGAGAATTACTGACGTTCACCTTGGGTCAGTTTTAAAATTAATCACTGCGAACAAGATTTCCCCCGAAGTAGGAAAGATGGTAGCAGAAAAGAGATGCCAAATATCAGGGAGAAAATAAACTCCGCCCTTGCCGGTCCCAACCCCGGATGAAAAAGGAGGAGGGGGAGCAGTAACAAGCTCAGTAAAAAACCTGGACTCAGCTGGCCCGGCTGATAGTACCCTGTAAGGGCTCCTAATCCAGTAATACAGGATGAGCAGCGTTTGTACTCCATGTTAGGAGCTGCTGCACATGGCGTCTGTTCCTCATGTCAGAGGCGGCCATTTCTTTTGGAGCTAAGTCGGCCTGCCACTGAGTAGTGCTCCCAGTCTTAATGACAAAGGCAGACGCATTCTACTTCACCCAGTGTGGAGATAAGAAAGAAGAAGAGGGAGAAAATATTAACTTTACTTTCTTTTTCTTATTAGTATTTTTTAAAATAAACCTACATAAATGTTACTATAAAAATTTAATTACTTGTTTTCTTTTTTTGCGGCCCACATAATCTTATTACTTTTTTATTTGGCCCGTGTTAGGATTTGAGTTTGACATGCTTGACTTAGAATGTCTTAATCAATGACTAATCATCATTAAAATTTAAAAATTGTTGCAATTTTCTATAGATAAAGATGAGAAGTGTGCACTGGGATTTTATTGTTAAATGTCAAAACTGCGAGATTTGTTCAACAGCCTTGGAAAGAAAGTATCTACCTAATTTACATATTAGCCAAACAATTTAATTTATTCTCTATTTACACACATGCAGTATGCAACTTTCATGACAATATATATTTAGGCTCTATAGAGTTGTGTATACATTTTTCTGTCTTGATAAAGCACAATTTGGATTATAGCTACAAGAAAAAAAGACCTAATCCAAATAAATTAATAGTGTGTGATGTTTCGGTAGCAGCGTTGTTACCATTGTTTCTTGTTGCTTTGTGTAAAGAATACATGAGTCCATGCTCCTCCAGCTGTTTATAGACAGTGTTGTTGTTGTTTCTTATCCCCTTGTGTAAAGATTACACCAATTCCAAGAGTCCATGCTCCTCCAGCTGTTTATAGACAGTGTTGTTGTTGTTTCTTATCCCCTTGTGTAAAGATTACACCAATTCCATGAGTCCATGCTCCTCCAGCTGTTTATAGACAGTGTTGTTGTTGTTTCTTATCCCCTTGTGTAAAGATTACACCAATTCCATGAGTCCATGCTCCTCCAGCTGTTTATAGACAGTGTTGTTGTTGTTTCTTATCCCCTTGTGTAAAGATTACACCAATTCCATGAGTCCATGCTCCTCCAGCTGTTTATAGACAGTGTTGTTGTTGTTTCTTATCCCCTTGTGTAAAGATTACACCAATTCCAAGAGTCCATGCTCCTCCAGCTGTTTATAGACAGTGTTGTTGTTGTTTCTTATCCCCTTGTGTAAAGATTACACCAATTCCAAGAGTCCATGCTCCTCCAGCTGTTTGATGATAAACAGCGGCCTCTCCCAGGTCACTAGATGAGAGTGATGGTCACTAACAGATCAAATTGGAGAATAGCTGTCCATATAGTCACCTAAAGTTGACTTGATGGACACTAACAACAACAGAAACAGTGTGATGAGCTGTGAGTGATGGTCACTAACAGATCAAATTGGAGAATAGCTGTCCATATAGTCACCTAAAGTTGACTTGATGGACACTAACAACAACAGAAACAGTGTGATGAGCTGTGAGTGATGGTCACTAACAGATCAAATTGGAGAATAGCTGTCCATATAGTCACCTAAAGTTGACTTGATGGACACTAACAACAACAGAAACAGTGTGATGAGCTGTGAGTGATGGTCACTAACAGATCAAATTGGAGAATAGCTGTCCATATAGTCACCTAAAGTTGACTTGATGGACACTAACAACAACAGAAACAGTGTGATGAGCTGAGAGTGATGGTCACTAACAGATCAAATTGGAGAATAGCTGTCCATATAGTCACCTAAAGTTGACTTGATGGACACTAACAACAACAGAAACAGTGTGATGAGCTGAGAGTGATGGTCACTAACAGATCAAATTGGAGAATAGCTGTCCATATAGTCACCAAGAGTAGATTTGACAGATGCTAACTCCTGCCCTAAAAATGCCATAAATGGACAGACGCCCTGACAATCTGTCGTATGCTGCAGTCACCAGGATCCAGTTCTACGCTATCGAGATCGCCAGGAACCGCGAAGGAGCCAATGCCACCATCAGCCAGTCTCTCCGCTCCTCGTCATAAATAAACCATCGTTGTACATTGTAATGTTTGTCCTTTATTTCTGTTGGAATATATATAGAAATTGTGGTACAGGCCATGATAATCATGGTGGGTAGTTAGCGACTGTCTTTTACTGTAAGTACACCACATGTCTTCATATGGTACAGGCCATGATAATCCTGGTGGGTAGTTAGTGACTGTCTTTTACTGTAAGTACACCACATGTCTACACTCGGCCGTGCGGCCACGCGTCGCGCGAGCTCCCGAGTTTTTCGCCTCTGGCGAGCGGAATAACGTCGCGGATGGCGACGAATTTGGCACGGGCTGAAAGCCCTTCAAACGCCGAGCAAAAGCCTGTAAGGCACGGCGCAAAAGCACAACCATGTGCTGAACTATCTAAGAAAGAAGATTTTCAGAAGAAAACTTCAAATCTCTTCAACAAAAATCAAAACTATGCAAATCCGCCCGCCGGCGGACATCATGCAAATCCGGCCACGCCGACCGACTTCGTTACTGCCTCGTTTTCCGAGGCCGCTGCCCAAGCCAATAGAAGCTGGGCAGACTTAGCGGAGGACAACAATCAAGAATCTGAGGACCCTTTCATCACTGTACAAAGAAAGAAAAGACGCCGTGGCTCGGCGGAATCACCTGCGGCGGCTGCACCTTCCTCTAACATCAGAGGCGCAGGAGCCATTCGCCGGCCGCGATCATCCACGGGATGGGCACCGCGGGCGGAGGAAATCAGGACCACCCGAGCTCACATCGTGGAGGCCAGGGCGCGGCAGGCGTCTTCCACCGAGGACCACTGCGTTTATGTAGAGCGCAGCCCTGAACTGGAGCCCTTTCACTACATGAGGGCAATTGAAAGGATGTTCGGAGGGACCAGGGAGGTCTTCCAACTAACAAAAATGAACGGCCACTTCCTGGTGGGACTGGCTAACAGAGGCATGGCCGAGCGCCTCGTCAACGAGGGCCTCGAGGTGGAGGGCACTCTCCACAGGGCCTTCCCGTTCCGCAAGAGGGCGGAGCGAATTACAGTGGGCAACCTCCCCTTCTTCGTGGGGGATGCAGCCGTCATCAGCGCCCTTTCATCTTTTGGGCGGGTCACATCTATCGCCCCCAAGCTGATGAAGGCTGGCCCATACATCTACAACGACGGCCGCCGAGAGGCGTTTATCATCCTCCGCGAAGGAATGACCATCGAGAGGCTGCCCACCCGCCTCGACATCACCATCAAAGGCGAGGCCTGGCCCGCATACCTGTCCTCCGGGATTAGGTGCTCCAGGTGCCGTGGCCAAGGACATCGCAGGGCCAACTGCCCCCTGCTTGCAAGGCGAACCACCGCTCCTGGACCGGCCACACCAACCTCTCCAACCAGCGTCCCACCAGCGACTGCGCCTAGGCTGCCCCAACAACCATCTGCCCAGCCTCCACCTCCGGCATCCCCCAGCCCAACCATGGAGGTCTCCGACGTGCCTCCCACAAGCCGAGCTGCGCTCCATCCACCTGCAGCACTCCGGCAATCATCACCAGCGCCTTCGGCCTTACCTGCGGAAGATGCGCCTCTTGCCCCTCCACCAATGACCCCTGCTCCGTCCCTGCGAACACCTGGGAGTCGCGAGCCTGCGGCCCCAACACCGGACGTGGAGATGTCCATCGTGGAGGAGACCTCTGCGTCCTTCACGTCAACAGCAAAGAACGCAACGAGGATCGACCTCGATGCGTTCATCGAGAGGCACCCCAGCGTGTCCTTCGCTGAGACGGACGCCCTTGGTCTTGGGCGGGAGGAGGTCCTGGACCTCCTCTCCTCGAGGACCAAAACGCAGAGGAGTGTACCCCTCCTGCCGCTTTCGCAGTGCAACGCCCTCGCCGGACTTATCAGGCAAATCTTAGATTTGAGGCCCGGAGCAGCCAGCAACCTCTACAAAGTCCTCGGGCAAGTCAAAGCTGAGCTGAGGACAACACCAGCTGCAGTGCCTCCAACTCCCCCACTGCCTGCGCCTCGGCCCGCTGAGCCTATGCTGCCCACTACCCACAGGGAGGAACTGACACCTCCTTTGATGACACCTCCGCCGCCCGCCCCGACGGACATGGAGGAGGACGATCCAATGACGGAGAAAGAGCGAGACACACCCCCACCGCCTGCGCCTCGGCTCGCTGAGACAACACCACCCATTCCCCACGGGGAAAAGACGTCGCCGCACATCGCGACACCTCCACCTCCACTGTCCTGCCAATTCATTGATGACCGCTGGACGGAGGCAGACGACATACTATATGAATTAAACCAAGAACGCGACTGGGGAGTGGGGATCAGTGAGAGTGACATCACAGAAGCCGTCATATACCCCGAGGATAGGGAGCCTCTCATCAGGCGCCTGTCCACTCGGAGGAGGAGCCTCCTCGCTGCTTTCATCAGCGCCGCCATCGAGCGCGCTCGGGACGCCGATCCCTTTGTGCGTGAGGGCATGTCCGCGCTCAGGGGGATGTTGCCCTCCTGATTGGGCCCAGACGAGCCTCGGTGGGGACACCGCCTGATTTGTTTTGAATTGTAAATATTTGGTTCCTCCTGCTTAACTCTTAGGAGTAATGATTGACTATGTAGTCAATAAAATATATTTAATTGTCAAAAAAAAAAAAAAAAAAAATTGTCACATGTCTACATATGGTACAGGCCATGATAATCCTGGTGGGTAGTTAGCGACTGTCTTTTACTGTAAGTACACCACATGTCTACATATGGTACAGGCCATGATAATCCTGGTGGGTAGTTAGTGACTGTCTTTTACTGTAAGTACACCACATGTCTACATATGGTACAGGCCATGATAATCCTGGTGGGTAGTTAGTGACTGTCTTTTACTGTAAGTACACCACATGTCTACATATGGTACAGGCCATGATAATCCTGGTGGGTAGTTAGCGACTGTCTTTTACTGTAAGTACACCACATGTCTACATATGGTACAACCATGATAAACCTGGTGGGTAGTTAGTGACTGTCTTTTACTGTAAGTACACCACATGTCTACATATGGTACAGGCCATGATAATCATGGTGGGTAGTTAGTGACTGTCTTTTACTGTAAGTACACCACATGTCTACATATGGTACAGGCCATGATAATCCTGGTGGGTAGTTAGTGACTGTCTTTTACTGTAAGTACACCACATGTCTACATATGGTACAGGCCATGATAATCCTGGTGGGTAGTTAGCGACTGTCTTTTACTGTAAGTACACCACATGTCTACATATGGTACAGGCCATGATAATCCTGGTGGGTAGTTAGCGACTGTCTTTTACTGTAAGTACACCACATGTCTACATATGGTACAGGTCATGATAATCCTGGTGGGTAGTTAGCGACTGTCTTTTACTGTAAGTACACCACATGTCTACATATGGTACAGGCCATGATAATCCTGGTAGGTAGTTAGCGACTGTCTTTTACTGTAAGTACACCACATGTCTACATATGGTACAGGCCATGATAATCCTGGTGGGTAGTTAGCGACTGTCTTTTACTGTAAGTACACCACATGTCTACATATGGTACAGGCCATGATAATCCTGGTGGGTAGTTAGCGACTGTCTTTTACTGTAAGTACACCACATGTCTACATATGGTACAGGCCATGATAATCCTGGTGGGTAGTTAGCGACTGTCTTTTACTGTAAGTACACCACATGTCTACATTTGGTACAGGCCATGATAATCCTGGTGGGTAGTTAGCGACTGTGTTTTACTGTAAGTACACCACATGTCTACATATGGCACAGGCCATGATAATCCTGGTGGGTAGTTAGCGACTGTGTTTTACTGTAAGTACACCACATGTCTACATATGGTACAGGCCATTATAACCCTGGTGGGTAGTGAGCGACTGTGTTTTACTGTAAGTACACCACATGTCTACATATGTAGAAAAATCAGTTCAATTTTTGCACTTACAAATTTTTGCTTGCTTGAAATTTTAACCGCCTCCCAAAAGAAGAGAATTTTCACCTCTGGCGAGCGGAGGAATGTCGCTGGAAACGACGAATTTGGTATGGGCTGGAAGCCCTCACCGAGCTTAACATGAGCCTGCAAGGCTCGGCTCCGAAAGTGAAGCTGTTGCGGATTTATCCGCGGAAAACCATTTTCAAGGTGAAGATTCGAGAATGGCTGACGCAAGCGCCAACTATGCAAATCTGCCAATCGACAGAAGCCATGCAAATTTTGCCGCGGCGTGTATCGCTGACGTCACGCCATCAACAAGCGGCGCCTTGGCCGCTGCGACGAACTGGGCCGAGCAAATGGAGGCTGCGGAATCAGGTGAAGATAGCTTCACCGTAGTTAAACACAAGCGAAGACGCAGGGAGTCGCCGAACCACCCTGTCGAACAACGTTCCAGCGGTGTCGCGGCCTCCAGAAGGACCGGCGCAACCCCGCGAAGACGGCCAACTGCGGGAGGAGCTACGGTGGTCCAGGAAATCAGGGCTACCCGGGCCGACATCGCCGATGCCAGAGTACAACAGCGCTCTTCAACTGAGGATAACTGCGTCTTCGTGGAACACTGCCCAGACTTCGGATACACCCATTACCTACAGGCGGTAGAAGAGCTGGTCGGAGGAGCCGGGAATGTGCTCCAAGTGATGAAAATGGACGGCCACATGCTGGTGGGCCTGTCCACCAAGGCCCTGGCGGAGCGACTTCTAAGGGACGGCCTTGAAATCGGGCATACCCACCTCAGGGCCTTCCCCTTTAAGAAAAGGGCGGAGAGGATCACCGTCGCAAACCTGCCCTTTTTCGTAGACGACGCCGCCGTCATCGAGGCCCTCAAGCCCTTCGGTGACGTGTCCTCCATTGCCCCTATCCGGCTAAGAGCCGGAAGGTATACCTTCACGGATGGCCGACGCGAGGTATTCATCCTCCTAAAGGAGGGCTTTACCCTGGAAAAGATCCCGACCCGCGTCGTCATCAGAAACAAAGGAAACGTCCTCTCGGCCTTCATATCATATGGAGTCAAGTGCTCCAGATGCGGCCGGCAGGGTCACCGTAGGGCCAACTGCCCCATCAATCCTGGGAGAGCCTCCAACAACGGCCAGCCACAACCGGCACCCCCTTCCACCTGGTGCTTCGTCCACCGTGTCCCGGCAGCAGAGCCGTCCGACACCAGCGGCCCCGGCCTTGCCTATGGAGGAAACGCCTTCTGCCCCTCCACCTGTGACCCCTGCTCCGCCCCTGCAGGCGCCTGAGGGTCCCGTGGGCCCTCGCCCGGCCGGTTCACAACATCCTGAGCCGCCTCCCGCTCGGCCGGACCTCGTTGGCCCTCTGCCCGCCCAGAAGACCCTCGGACCTGCGGCCCCAACACCGGACGTGGAGATGTCCATTGTGGAGGAGACCTTTGCGTCCTCCACGTCATTGGCAAAGAACGCAACGAGAGTCGACCTCGATGCGTTCATCGAGGGGCACCCCAGCGTGTCCTTCGCTGAGACGGACGCCCTTGGTCTTGGGCGGGAGGAGGTCCTGGACCTCCTCTCCTCGAGGACCAAGGCGCAGAGGAAAGGACCCCTCCTGTCGCCTCCGCAGTGCGACGCCCTCGCCGGCCTGATCAGGCAAATATTGGATCTGAGGCCCGGAGCAGCCAGCAACCTCTACAAAGTCCTCGGGCAAGTCAAAGCTGAGCTGAGGACAACACCAACTGCAGTGTCTCCAACACCCCCACTGCCTGCGCCTCGGCCTGCCGAGCCAACACCGCCCGCTCCCCATGGGAAAATGACAACACCGGCCCTGGCGACATCTCCACTGTTTCAAGTGGAGGAGGATCTGACGTCGAAGCGCTGGGATGAAGCAGCTGATATAATTTATAAATTGTGCAATGAACGCTACTCGGGGCCCTTGACTGATTTGGGAATCACAGAGGGTGACATCACGGATGCGGTCATATACCCCGAGGACAGGGAGCCTCTCCTCAGGACCTGCTCCACCCAGAAGAAAAACCTTATCACCGAAATCATCAGTGCTGCAATTGAGCGCGCTCGGGACTCAGATCCCTTTGTACGTGAGGGCTTATACGCGCTCAGGAGGATGTTACTCCCCTGACGGAGTCCAGACTACCCTTGGCAGGGGTACCTCCTGATGTGAATTTTTTAAATTGTAAATTTTTAACTGCCTAACTCTCCGGAGTGTAACAATTGACTGAGTTGTCAATAAATGTGTTTTTAATTGTCAATTGTCACTTACAAATGTGCCAGAGCCCTGTTTGGTTACTTGCACTCACTGGTGGGGTTGGACTTTTGCAAGAATCAGGGGCCATTGGAGCATGCAGGATTTTATCCCGGGTTGTAGTGGTCAAAAACCAACAGTTCAACCACTGGTCCACCAGCATCAGAAGGTAACAAGACAAATTATTGAAATGTTTGTGATGGTTCAGTAACAGCATTGTTACCATCATCTTAAATATATATTGAGAAACTTTCGGAATATACATCAAACATATAAATTTGCTTCTACTCATTATGTTTTTTCAAATATTTTCTCTTCATTATTTTCAATTTTTATAATAAAGAAGATTATTAATTTTATCACTTTAACCATTTCTAGCTTTGCCTCAGTTAGTAGGATTCTGTCCATCACATGCTAATATGTAAATAAGTTTTGCTCATATAAAACCATGTAACATATGTAAAAACAATGATAAGGCACAATTTGGATGGACAAGGTAATAAGACCAAATAAATAAATAGTGTGTGACGTTTTTGTAACAATGCTGTTACCGAAATGTCACACACTATTTATTTATTTGGTCTTCTCACCTTGTGTTTATAATCTATAATCCAAATTGTGCCTTATCATTTTTATAGACTTCAATGGACCTAAGAAGTTATTCTTCATTCAATACTTTTGTCTGAAGATGGTAACAACGCTGTTACCGAAATGTCACACACTTTTTATTTATTTGGTCTTCTTACCTTGTGTTTATAATCCAAATTGTGCCTTATCATTTTTATAGACTTCAATGGACCTAAGAAGTTATTCTTCATTCAATACTTTTGTCTGAAGATGGTAACAACGCTGTTACCGAAACGTCACACACTATTTATTTGGATTTGGTCTTATTACCTTGTGTTTATGTAAAAACAAATTAGACATGTCCTGACCAGTAACATGAGCTTTTTTTCTTTATATCGCAGAGCACCATCTAAAAAGCACTTGAGCTCCTTGTCAGGATATGCTTTCTTTGTTTTTAATATCAACACCCGACCTTTTTATTTTTTTCTATTCATTTTACACATAGATATATATAAAATGAAAGGATTTAAAAGCACGAATGTTTCTTTTATACATAATACAAACTTCTACTGTCCTTACTGCGATGAAAAAATATATTGGTAGGACTTGGTTCATCAGTGGTGAACCCTCTTAGCGGTTTCGCCAATTTAATCCACCAGACCGCTTCTCAGAGCTCTAATACTGTATTGGACGATTCTGCTTATATATGCAGCACTGAAGGATGGAATCTCAGAAATGGTTTTCAATAAAACTATGGACATAGGCTTATAGGACAGTAGAAATACATTCAAATATTTGCATCAAGCAATGCTCTTCCGCAAACAATAAAGACAAGGCAACATTGTATTATGTATAAAAGAAACATTCGTGCTTTTAAATCCTTTCATTTTATATGTATAGATGGCGCGTTATTGCTTTGTGTTAACCTAGATACATGTTTTGAAACATGTTTTAAATGTTTTTTTGACCAATATATGTCTTTCTGATTAATAGATACATGTGTGTTGTTGCACATCAATGTACATCCTGTGGTGTGAATCCACATGTACAGTTTAGGTACTGGGAGAATTTGACGTGTTTCTACAAATATAATCCAGAGCCATGTTGTTGTTGGTGGCCTCTCTCTTAACTGACATTCCTGATATGTTACATAGGGGTCAGTGGAGTAGTGGTGTAAACTGTTGGTTTTCAACAGCCAGGCAGGATCGAATCCCTCAGTGGACATTTTATTCTGAAAAAAATAATTGCTTCAAAGGCTTCTGATTATTGCAGAAGTCCAACCCCACCAGTGAATGTAACACTTGTAAGACCGAAGTAAAACTGCTTCTACCTATTTAGACATGTAGTGTACTTACAGTAAAAACAGTCACTAACTACCCATCATGATTATCATGGCCTGTACCATATGTAGACATCTGGTGTACTTATAGTAAAAGACAGTCACTAACTACCCATCATGATTATCATGGCCTGTACCATATGTAGACATGTAGTGTACTTACAGTAAAAACAGTCACTAACTACCCATCATGATTATCATGGCCTGTACCATATGTAGACATGTGGTGTACTTACAGTAAAAACAGTCACTAACTACCCATCATGATTATCATGGCCTGTACCATATGTAGACATGTGGTGTACTTACAGTAAAAGACAGTCGCTAACTACCCACCAGGATTACCATGGCCTGTACCATATGTAGACATGTGGTGTACTTACAGTAAAAGACAGTCGCTATAACTACCCACCAGGATTATCATGGCCTGTACCATATGTAGACATGTGGTGTACTTACAGTAAAAGACAGTCGCTAACTACCCACCATGATTATCATGGCCTGTACCATATGTAGACATGTGGTGTACTTACAGTAAAAGACAGTCGCTAACTACCCACCATGATTATCATGGCCTGTACCATATGTAGACATGTGGTGTACTTACAGTAAAAGACAGTCGCTAACTACCCACCAGGATTATCATGGCCTGTACCATATGTAGACATGTGGTGTACTTACAGTAAAAGACAGTCGCTAACTACCCACCAGGATTATCATGGCCTGTACCATATGTAGACATGTGGTGTACTTACAGTAAAAGACAGTCGCTAACTACCCACCAGGATTATCATGGCCTGTACCATATGTAGACATGTGGTGTACTTACAGTAAAAGACAGTCGCTAACTACCCACCAGGATTATCATGGCCTGTACCATATGTAGACATGTGGTGTACTTACAGTAAAAGACAGTCGCTAACTACCCACCAGGATTATCATGGCCTGTACCATGTGTACTAGGGATACGCCAAAAAGAGAAAATAAACATAGATACCAAGGCACACCAAGCACGGACGTTTCCACGTGAGACAAACTTTCAACCACTGCGGTGATAAAGCATCGGGAGGGCTTATCAGTGGCTAACCTTTGTAGCCACGGTTTAATGAACCACACCACTGTCAGAGCTCTGCTACCGTATTGGACGATTCTACAGTTAAACCTGTTTATAGCGCCCCCTCTTGGGACTCACCAAAATAGGGTGCTATACAGAGGGGGTGCTATAGACAGGTCACTTTTAGTGTAAATCGCATCGTACTACGTATTTAAAATCGGGCGCTATAGAGAGGGAGGCGCTATTTAGAGGGGGCGCTATAGACAGGTTTAACTGCATATTCGACATTGTAGGGTGGTATCTTGGTTTTGGTATTTGTAATTTCAAGACCGCAGTTCGGAGGATATTAATAGAATCGCCGATGTCTTGGTCCATTTGGATGAGGAAAGTGAAGAACGCGGCTGATTCCACACTTTCAGTGATACGTTAACCTTGATACGGTCACTGTGTCGGACCTGTTGTTGGGTTCTGTGCTGCCTGGAGTATAGGAGCTCTATCTATGCTTCCTTCCTGTGGTGAATCTGTATAAGACTGTTGTTGGGTTCTGTGCTGCCTGGAGTATAGGAGCTCTATCTATGCTTCCTTCCTGTGGTGAATCTGTATAAGACTGTTGTTGGGTTCTGTGCTGCCTGGAGTATAGGAGCTCTATCTATGCTTCCTTCCTGTGGTGAATCTGTATAAGACTGTTGTTGGGTTCTGTGCTGCCTGGAGTATAGGAGCTCTATCTATGCTTCCTTCCTGTGGTGAATCTGTATAAGACTGTTGTTGGGTTCTGTGCTGCCTGGAGTATAGGAGCTCTATCTATGCTTCCTTCCTGTGGTGAATCTGTATAAGACTGTTGTTGGGTTCTGTGCTGCCTGGAGTATAGGAGCTCTATCTATGCTTCCTTCCTGTGGTGAATCTGTATAAGACTGTTGTTGGGTTCTGTGCTGACTGGAGTATAGGAGCTCTATCTATGCTTCCTTCCTGTGGTGAATCTGTATAAGACTGTTGTCTTAATAAAGCTGTATGTGTGACATTTGTAATCTACCTTGTGATATAAGAGAAGAAAGGAAAGCGATAAATTGTTTGCCCGCCGCGCGGAGCTGAGTGGCTTCACGAGACATCGAACGAGTCGTTGTTACCTTTTGTATTTCGAATAATAAGGTTGAATTAATCCTTCTGTATCTAATTCTTTAATTTAATAAAAATAACAGAATTAAAGTAAACTATATGGACATAAGTTTTAGAGTGAGAATATGGTTTTACAGGCCACTAAACAAAGTGTAAATAAACTTTAAGAACAGTAGAATTACATATAAGGGCATTATTCCAGACGGCTTCACTTCTTGGACTGCCCTTATTCACTGCCCTGTTGAATCTACCAAGAAACAAACCGGACACTTGGTAGTTCACTAAGACCACCAAGACCACAGGACCGCCATTGGTGATCTACACTCCAGGAGTTACCATGGTTACCTTTATGTTACTAAGTACAGTTGGTGTTTGTTTGTAAAATAACCATTGTTGTGTGATTAATTATTTTATTTCTTACAGATTGTGCGTTCTGTACGTAATACACCAGGAGATATATAAATAAGGAATTTGTGAAATATTTACATAAGATTTAGAGACGGCGGCGGCAATATACACTGCTCTATGTACAACAGACCGAGGCAATGTTACGTAACAGCAGCCAGGTGGGCAGACGTGGCTTACCTCAGGGTTCCTTGTAGAGCAGAAAGACCGACTCCAGCTTGTCGTTCATAGACTTGGACTTGTAGAAATGGTAGCGCCTGGCTTTGATCTCGAAGTGGCCGAAGAAGAGGAAGACTTCTCTGGAGTCGCCGAGCTCGCGGTGGCTGACGGGCAGGATGGCGTACTCGAACACGCGCGTGTCCTTGGGGTCCATCACACACCACATAGCACGGTCTGCCTCAGCACGGTCCACGTAGAGGTTCACCTGGCGGTCGCCCGTGGAGCGAGTCCGTTGGGTGACATGGCACCGGCAGGATCGGCCGAACAAGATCCGCGTCCCGATGTCCTTCTGCCGGACCTCCTTGTCTAGGTCCAGGCCAGGGTAGACGCCCGCCACCCCCGGCCCGGCGTGCCGCACCAGCAGGTCGTGCAAGTCGATCACCAGCCGTGGAGCCAACATGTACGATCCCGTCGTCACCAGAGGTAAGCTGTCGCTCATCTGGAAGTTCTCCAACTTGGAGATCCGTTCTTCCATCTTGGCGTTCCGCACCGACTGTCGCTGCACCGTCTCAGCAAGGGCAGCGTCCCGGGACTGAAGATCCTCCCGCAGAGACTGGATCTGCGCCGACATGGCGTTCAGACATCCGGCAGCCTCCTCGCTGGCCTCGAGAAGTCGATGCCGGAGGTTTTCGTTTTCGTCTTCCAGATGGGAAACTCTCCTCTGCAGCTCGGCATCCTCGTCCGTGGGCTGGACCAGAGGGTCGCAGCCCTCGGTGTTGCAGTGGGACTCGAGGTCGGCACGGAGCAGGATGAGGCCGCAGGCGGGACACCGCGTGGTCCGCTGCGGACAGTCGTGCTGAAGGTGACTGGTCATGTCACGCCGGGCCACGTCGGCCATCCCACACCGCACGCAGGTGTCCAGCTGCCACGGACAGCTCCGGCCGTGGGCCCGGACTTGCTCCTCGTCCTCGAACCCAGCGTTGCAGCCAACGTTGCCACACTGCACCATCCTGTAACCTCTAGATTAGATAGCCTATCTCCAGCTATCGCCGACCTGAACTCCTCAGCACCCCTGCCGTGGTTTTGCTGGGAGAAACAGTTCGTTTGTATCTTGATGTGACTTCAACCGAGAAAATGTTGTTCTATGAAAACTAAGCGCCGACCTTAGACCAACATCCTCCAGGCTAAACCATCTATAATTCGACCATAGAATAGGCCTAGCCAACCTACCAACCAAACATCTCTTCGGCAAATTCTAAAGATTTCATTTGATTTCTTTTGGATCTCACGAAATCAAGGCCCGGCCTAGACTGACGAGGGCCATTAGCCTGAAATCTTGGTCGTCAGGTGGACACTTCTCAGTTTACCAAAGCTGGTGTTGTGGCTTTGTCACTGACCTGAGTCCGCTTGCTGCGGAAACGGTTAATAGAATATGTAGTTCTGTACAGGGATGATACAATCGGCACATTGTAGATATGATTTTAATTATTGGTAATATATTAAACAAACTTATCTATATGAAATTTGAACCATTTTTTTTTAACGCGTATGATTCTTTTTAAAATAAGTAAATTTTCTACTGCCCTTACTGCAATGTAATAAGGCCAGTAGAAAATCGATTTATTTCAAAAAGAATCAGACGCATCAAAAATAGTTCAAATTTCTCCTAACAGGTGGCGCGCTAATACATCGTATTGATATTGTATTTTAAAAACTTATCTACATATTAGATAATATAAATCATTTAAGAAAGAAATTTCTCAAGTTATATAAAAATCTATAAAGGTAATTCAATTAATTTTTTTTTTACAAAATAAGTAAATACAAATATTTTGCTTCATTATATAAACAGTTGCAATTTATATAAAAATAAATAAATCATTGATATAATTGAATGATGAAAATTTAACGCGAACAAATCGAAATAAACAAAATTTAGGTGTCATTTCGTTGTTAGAAAAAAATATCAATTTACATATTAGATCGACCATACAACAGTTATGCAACAATCCCCAAGTTACATAAGGAAAGGAAATAGACTATAATAGGTTTCAGTTTTGGTAGCGCATGCGCAGTTGATTCTTCCAACACCTGTGAGCCATTCAGTTCCGTCATTAAAAAAACGAAACCTATCATGTAATCTGGCAACACTGTTTTTCATTCTACTATTCCATCCATCCATGTTTCGTTTCCAAAGTGAACAGGAATGAAGCCTGTTGAAGATATTAATCTGTGATTTTAAATGTCTTTTTTTTTTTTACCAGTACTTTTGTTTTGTTTTTGCTTTTCCTAAAATGTTTCTTTCTTCTTCATCATCATTATTTGTTCTATATGCAAAGCTTGGTTTTTTGAGACTTGAATAAACAAATTCAAGTTTATTATATTTTGTGTGCTTTTAAAGTTAAAACACAACAAAGCCAAACCATCTTCTGACATTTATTTCGTACGAGTTCAAAATGCTATTTTCATGTTAAAAAAAAAAAAAAAAAACATAAAATTTGACATTTACAACTTTGATTTGATGTTAAAGTAAAACTATCAAATTTTAACGCTAGCTATTAGCGACTGCAATGAAAGATGTTTCGATTGGCTTAGAGAGCATGCAAGTTTTGAAGAATGCAGAAGACCAATCAAAGCTTCTAAACAACGGCCATTGTAACTGTCGTGACGCGCTGAGCCAACAAACAACTTTATAATACTTGGATAATTTATTGCCAAGCCGAAACTACAGTAGACATCTAAAGTAACAAGACTACTGGACTGGACTCCTTTACGTCCTATTTATAGCACAAACTAGCCGAATGACCCGGGCAACGCCCGTGTTTTACCCGATTGTGAATGTTTTTATTCAAATACTATTTGTTACAATTATAAATTGGAGCCGTGGATGTCACTCTTGTGAAACGTTCCGCTCCAAACTTTACATGTACATTAGGTCAGCTGGTATTACCCCTCATTTTCACCGCTAGAGGCGCGAGCGAATTGACTTTTTGTAAATATACATAATTATAAAGATAGAAGCTTCTATAGAAATAAATAAAATAAGCCGAAATAGCTCAGTTAGGAGAGCGTTAGACTGAATATCTAAAGGTCCCTGGTTCGATCCCGGGTTTCGGCATCTTTTTTTAATTTTTAAATTTCTACTTACCGTAACTTGACACTTAACGTGACAGAATTGTATTATATATACAGATTATATTAATATATACAGAATAACTGTATTAAATATAATCCAAATTGTGCCTTATCACACACTATTTATTTATTTGGATTAGGTCTTATTACCTTGTGTTTATAATCTATAATCCAAATTGTGCCTTATCACACACTATTTTTTTATTTGGCCTTATTACCTTGTGTTTATAATCTATGACGTAATGCCGGTGGCGCGCTCCCGTTGGCTGCCGGCGAGCACGTGACCTCCCTGTGCGCGCGCATCCGTGACAGAGGCGGCCGATGAGGAATGAGGATAGACGGTCGTGACTATATATGTTGATAATAATATAATAATAATAATTATTATTATTATCATTAGATAATGATAATGATCATAATGATGATGCGTGCGCATCCGTGACAGCGATGAGGAATTGAGGAAAGACGGTCGTGACTATATATGTTGATAATAATAATATACTAATAATTATGCGCGCGCATCCGTGACAGCGATGAGGAATTGAGGAATATGTTGATAACTGAAACTATGCAAATTTTGCTCTACAACAAAGAACAAATATATAATACAATACAATGCGGCTTATATGATTGTAGAACAAAATTTGACAATTATACCGCAAATGTTTCTTTTGAACGAAAAATCGAAATTTATTTTAAGGAGAAATAACGACTATTTCTATCCTTAGAGATGAAGTATGAAAGGATGAATTGTGAAGAGTAATGATAAACGGAAAAATAAAGTGTCCAGGGATGGGTTCAGAAGAAACATTTGCGGTGTAAAATTTCGTTTTACAAAGAACAAATATGCAAAGAGTAAATATGCAAAGACACAACAGTAACGATTCATCGGCTGGGAAACAAAGTAAGAAAACGCTATTTTTCCCGCGCTTTTGTATTCTCTTGTTTTTCTACCTGTTACTACAGTCTTTATTTCATAAATATTTTATTTTACTTATTCCAAAAAAGTATATATATATACAGTTAAACCTGTCTAAATAGCGCCTCCCTTTCTATAGCGCCCGATTTTAAATACGTAGTATGATGCGATTTACAATAAAAGTGACCTGTCTATAGCACCCCCTCTAAATAGCTCCTTCCTCTCTATAGCGCCCGATTTTAAATACGTAGTACGATGCGATTTACAATAAAAGCGACCTGTCTATAGCACCCCCTCTAAATAGCTCCTTCCTCTCTATAGCGCCCGATTTTAAATACGTAGTACGATGCGATTTACAATAAAAGCGACCTGTCTATAGCACCCCCTCTAAATAGCTCCTTCCTCTCTATAGCGCCCGATTTTAAATACGTAGTACGATGCGATTTACAATAAAAGTGACCTGTCTATAGCACCCCCTCTAAATAACGCCTCCCTCTCTATAGCGCCCGATTTTAAATACGTAGTACGATGCGATTTACATTAAAAGTGACCTCTCTATAGCACCTTATTTTAGTGAGTCCCAAGAGTGGGCGTTATAGACAGGTTTAACTGTATATAGATAAATATGTCAGAAAGTAGAGAAGAAAAACAAATGTATTCTCTTAATTACAATGATAGGACTTCCGATTATCCGAAATATTTTGACATTTTCTCTCCAACTGAGTGATCTACACATGTCATAATATCCAGAAATATATCATGATAAATCATAATTTGGATTATAAACACAAGGTAATAAGACCTAATACAAATAATTTGAATAGTGTGTGACGTTTCAGTAACAGCATTGTTACCTTCATCACACAAAAGAATAAATGAGAAAAAATATCACAGCAAGTTCTTAAATGTTACAGTTACCAAGTGTGTAAAAAAGTGTAAACATTTTTAGGTTGCCTTAAAAAAATATTTGTCCTTGTCTGCTATCTTGTTTCCACACTTGATAACAATACTATTTAAGAACTTGCTGTGATAGTTTTTCATATCCCTGGCCTGGGGAATCAAACCTTTTTGGAACAACCTTGGTTGCGTGCAGCACCTTGGTATTTTGATATTTGAAATATTGATATTTGAAAGACGACCTATGTGGAAGTATGAGGAAGTATGAGGAAGGGAAGATAAACACCCGGGTCGAAACAATCCCTTGGTCACCAGATCTTAGCCTTCACTCCCCCTGGAGGGTAATTCATCTTACTCAAAGTAGTTGAAAAGCATCTGTAGGTGATGATCAAGGGACAGTTCGTTACCGAGCAAAAGTCCAACCCCACCAGCGAGTGCAAGTAACCAAACGGGGCTCTGGCACATTTGTAAGTGCAAAGTTGAACTGCTTTTCACAGGTGTAGACATGTGGTGTACTTACAATAAATTCAGTAGCTAATTACTCACCATTATTATCATGGCCTGTACCATGTGTAGACATGTGGTGTACTTACAGTAAAAGACAGTCGCTAACTACGCACCATGATTATCATGGCCTGTACCATATGTAGACATGTGGTGTACTTACAGTAAAAGACAGTTGCTAACTACCCACCATGATTATCATGGCCTGTACCATATGTAGACATGTGGTGTACTTACAGTAAAAGACAGTCGCTAACTACGCACCATGATTATCATGGCCTGTACCATATGTAGACATGTGGTGTACTTACAGTAAAAGACAGTTGCTAACTACCCACCATGATTATCATGGCCTGTACCATATGTAGACATGTGGTGTACTTACAGTAAAAGACAGTCGCTAACTACCCACCATGATTATCATGGCCTGTACCATATTTAGACATGTGACAATTAAAACAGACTTTATTGACGATCTGGTCAATAGTTACACTCCATCAAGGAAAAATTTACAGATCAGGGGGGGGGGAGCATTTTCCTGAGTATGTGTAGGCCCTCACGCACAAAGGGATCTGAGTTCCGAGCGCGCTCAATGGCAGCGCCGATGATTTCGGTGAGAATGGTTCTCTTCTGAGTGGAGAGGCGCCTGAAGAGAGGTTCCCTATCCACGGGGAATATAATTGCCTCTACGATGTCACCCTCTGTGACTCCTATATCGGATAAAGACTCCGAGTAGCGCTCATCGCTTAATTCATATATTATGTCATTTGCCTGGTCGTAGCAGGCATCAATGAATTCGGTAGACAGTGGAGGTGGAGGTGTCGCGATGTCCGGCGACGTCTTTTCCCCGTGGAGAGCGGGTGGTGTTGGCTTAGCAGGCCAAGGCGCAGGCAGTGTGGGTGTTGGAGGCACTGCTGGTGTTGTCCTGAGCTCAGCCTTGACTTGTCCGAGGACTTTGTAAAGGTTGCTGGCTGCTCCGGGCCTCAGATCTAAGATTTGCCCGATCAGGCCGGCGAGGGCGTCGCACTGCAGAGGCGACAGGAGGGGTCCTTTCCTCTGCGCCTTGGTCCTCGAGGAGAGGAGGTCTAAGACCTCCTCCCGCCCAAGACCAAGGGCGTCCGTCCCAGCGAAGGACACGCTGGGGTGCTTCTCGATGAACGCATCGAGGTCGACTCTTGTTGCGTTCTTTGCCGATGACGTGGAGGACGCAGAGGTCTTCTCCGCGATGGACATCTCCACGTCCGGTGTTTGGGCCGCAGGCTCGCGACTCCCAGGTGTTCGCAGGGACGGAGCAGGGGTCACTAGTGGAGGGGCAGGAGGCGCGTCCTCCACATGTAAGGCCGAAGGCGCTGGTGGTGATGGCTGGAGTGCAGCAGGTGGAAGGGGCGCAGCTCGGCTCGCGGGAGGCACGTCGGAGACCTCCATGGTTGAACTGGGGGACGCCGGAGGTGGAGGCTGGGCAGATGGCTGCTGAGGCAGCCTGGGCGCAGTCGCTGGCGGGACGCTGGAGGGAGAGGTTGGTGTGGCCGGTCCTGGAGCGTTGGTTCGCCCTGCAAGCATGGGGCAGTTGGCCCTACGATGTCCTTGGCCACGGCACCTGGAACACCTAATCCCTGAGGACAGGTATGCTGGCCAGGCCTCGCCCTTGATTGAGATGTCGAGGCGGGTGGGCAGCCTCTCGATGGTCATTCCCTCGCGGAGGATGATGAACGCCTCTCGGCGGCCGTCGTTGTAGACATATGGGCCAGCCTTCATCAGCTTGGGGGCGATGGATGTTACTCGCGCGAAAGTTGAAAGGGCGCTGATGACGGCTGCATCCCCCACGAAGAAGGGGAGGTTGCCCACTGTAATTCTCTCCGCCCTCTTGCGGAACGGGAAGGCCCTGTGGAGAGTTCCCTCCACCTCGAGGCCCTCGTTGACGAGGCGCTCGGCCAGGCCTCTGTTGGCCAGTCCCACCAGGAAGTGACCGTTCATCTTGGTCATCTGGAAGACCTCCCTGGTCCCTCCGAGCATTCTATCAAGGGCCCTCATGTAGTGGTAGGGCTCCAGTTCAGGGCTGCGCTCTATGTAGACGCAGTGGTCTTCTGTTGAGGACGCCTGCCGCGCCCTGGCCTCCACGATATGCGCTCGGGTAGTTCTGACTTACTGGGCTCGCGGCGCCCATCCCGCCGAAGATTGTGGGCGGCGGTTAGTTCTGGCACCTCCTAAATTGGAGGAAGGTGCGGCCGCTGGAGACGAATTCGCCGAGCCGCGACGTCTCTTTCTTTTCTGGACAACGGTGAAGTTGCCCTCATATTCGGAGTTGCTATCCTCCGTTAATTCTGCCCAGTTTATGTGGGCCTGGGCAGCAGCTTCAGAAGATGAAGAAGCGGCAAAGTCGGTCGGCGCGGCCGGATTTGCATCCTTGCCGCCGGTAGCCGGATTTACATATCTTTGATTCTTCGTCGATTTCATTGAAGAATTGAATTGCAAAGCGTTTTTCGCTGGTATTTCCGCATTGGGC
This sequence comes from Cordylochernes scorpioides, assembly GCA_030710605.1. Taxonomy (NCBI): domain Eukaryota; kingdom Metazoa; phylum Arthropoda; class Arachnida; order Pseudoscorpiones; family Chernetidae; genus Cordylochernes; species Cordylochernes scorpioides. Next base: position 59,565,964 of record CP092865.1, on the reverse strand, counting down.
TGTGCTTTTGTGCCGAGCCTTACAGGCTTCTCCTCGGCTTTTGAAGGGCTTTCAGCCCGTGCCAAACTCGGCGTAGTGCCGGAACTCATACATCCGCCAGAGGCGAAAAAACTCAGGAGCTCGCGCGACGCGTGGCCGCACGGCCGAGTGTAGACATGTGGTGTACTTACAGTAAAAGACAGTCGCTAACTACCCACCAGGATTATCATGGCCTGTACCATATGTAGACATGTGGTGTACTTACAGTAAAAGACAGTCGCTAACTACCCACCAGGATTATCATGGCCTGTACCATATGTAGACATGTAGTGTACTTACAGTAAAAGACAGTCGCTAACTACCCACCAGGATTATCATGGCCTGTACCATATGTAGACATGTGATGTACTTACAGTAAAAGACAGTCGCTAACTACCCACCAGAATTATCATGACCTGTACCATATGTAGACATGTAGAGTACTTACAGTAAAAGACAGTCGCTAACTACCCACCAGGATTATCATGGCCTGTACCATGTGTAGACATGTGGTGTACTTACAGTAAAAGACAGTCGCTAACTACCCACCAGGATTATCATGGCCTGTACCATATGTAGACATGTGGTGCACTTACAGTAAAAGACAGTCGCTAACTTCTTCCCACCATGATTATCATGGCCTGTACCACGTGTACTAGAGTTAATAATAATTAAAAAATACATGCTCGGGTCAGAACTGTCAATGACAACTACAGCCACATTGTCAGCTGAACATTTCTTTGACAGAGTGTGGACTGACCATTAACCTGTCTCCAAGTGGACACTTCTCAGTTTACCAGCTGGTGTTGTGGCTTTGACACTGACCTGGGTCCGCTAGTTTGTGATGGTCAATAGATGGCAGTTTTGACATAGGAGACGAACTTACTTTTATTTAGTATTTATAAATTGAAATAAAAGTTCCTGCTGAAAAAGATGTTTCAAGCTTTCAATATAAGCTTATTTAAATCTACCTCACACATTGTGTTAGAACTCATGGCATTTTGTATGTATATATGTAAATATTACAACTATTTTCATATTTTTGGTTTTTGTGTGTGTGACCCCTCAGCGAAGGGGAATCTATTTTTTGCTGTTTCTTCTCCTCTTTTCACACACCGGCCCCCCCCTGCCGATAGAATGTAGTCGTCCGCCCGCCGGATGGACCGTCCAAAGTACCCACCGACCAATTGGAGGGGCGGAGGGGTCAAAAAGGTCAGGGCGCGGGGGCCAGAGTTGGTGTCACAGCTGTGCGGAGTAGACAAGAAAAAAAAAAGCCTCGCGGCGGCTTGCCCTAGATGAGCTCCGGGAACTTCGTCCATCTTCCATAAAACGACCATACAAGCGGTCTGAGAAGGGACAGGGTGGCTGACATCTCAAAGAAAGGTGAAGCCGAGACGAATCGTTGAGAGATTCGCATAGTGGTTGGAGTACGTCAAGAGCGACGAATTGTGCTTCATCTGAAGATTCCAGGAAGTTCGTCGAGGACAGACGAAATTGTGCTTCCAAGGCAGGGGGGCTCGGGCAAGCCGACCTAACAACTGAGAGGAACTGTTTTTTGGTGAGCACTCTCTCACATGCTTTTATTTCCTAAAAATTGATATATTTTTTATGTTAATCTAGCATATTTTGTAGTATTTTTCTTTTTCTTATTTTTACTAAGTTTTTTTTTCTATTTTCGTCAATATCATCATTATATATTTTCTTTTTGTTAAAAAAAATTTAAGTTGCATGCAAAAATTTTGGAATACACAAAAATAATAAGTTTTCATATATTTTTTTATCCTTCATTTTATAGCTAACATTAAACAAAACTTTATATGTGTAACCTTTTTGTTGTCTTCCTTTTTTCTTGCTTGAACACCCAAGGCAGCCCAAAACAATATCAAACTTTAGGTTAAAGTTTTTATTTTGTTAAAAAGGGGGTTTGTGGAGCGTTCAGAATTTTTCTTTTCCTCCACGAGCTTTTTTAATTACCCCGTTCTTAACATTATATTTTTTGGCGTCCCCGGGTGGGCTGCATTGGCTGGTCAAATCGAGAAAAGGAAAAAAAAAGAGAGAAAGGTTTCGAGAAAAATTATATAGTAAATAATGCAGAATATTGATATCTTAAAAAGGGCTAGAGCCCCCAAAAGAGCTATTTTTACTCGGCTGTCCACCGAGTTTTGGGCTGAAATAGAAAAGCCAGATTTCGATACAGAAAAATATAGAGCTAAATATAACCGAATTTGTGCTCTCTCTAAGGAAATAAGTGAAATTGATTCAAGGTATCATGGGCTCCTTCTGGAGGATGAAACCATAACGGAGGTCAAAATCGAAGAAGAATTCGAGGGTTGTGAAAACTATGTTCAAGGGATGTTTGACATAGAAAATAAATATTTGTCTCGGTGTGAAACCGCGAGGGATAGGGTCGACGGCTCATTGGTGGAGTCCGCGGCGAATTCGGTTGTAAATACCGAATCTAAAAGAACTATTAGGTTGCCAAAAGTGGAGCTACCAAAATTTAAGGGCAACCTAGAGGATTGGCTCTCATGGTGGGGGCAATTTAGTAAAATCAATGACGATGAAACTCTGGGGGATGTAGATAAATTTCACTATCTGCTACAAGCGGTAGTCGAGGGATCCAGAGCTCATCGTCTTGTGTGCAGTTACCCCATAACTGAGGATAATTATCCCAAGGTAGTACAAGCCCTAAAAGATCGATTCGGAGATAAGAACCTTCTTATAGAACACTACATAAGGAGACTGTTGAAACTGGTTGTTTCTAATGCAAGGAAAGAAAACCTTCCTCTTGACGAGATCTACGATGATCTAACGGCTCACTTAAAGAACCTAGAATCACTGGGTGTTAACACGGAGATGGCAGGCGTGTTTCTCTACCCATTGGTTGATTCGAGTCTGCCATTGGACATTATTCAGGTGTGGCAGAGGAATCCTGCTGTGGGCTATGGTATAAAAGAAGAAGGAGCGGAGAATGGAGATAAGAGCGATGCCAGCGGTAGACTCTGATGGACTTCCTTCGGGATGAGGTGAAGGGTGCTGAGCGAATGGCATTTGCTAAGGAGAATTTTGAGGGTAATAGCTCAATGAGGGCTACCGGTTCTCAACTAAAGACTCCTCGGAAGACACCGCCCACTGTCTCCAATTTATTCGGCAGCGCATTTAAGAGAAAATGTATATTCTGCCAGAGGGATAATCACCTGAGTAGTGAATGTTTTGTTGCCTCGCGTCTTACACCTAGCGAGAGGGATCAAAGGATAAAGGAGGCTAGAGTCTGCTTTAAGTGTCTAAAGGGTAACCATCTGAAAAGGAAATGCCGAGCAGACATAAATTGTAGAAATTGCGGAAAAGATCATCTAGATATCTTTTGCAATAAAATTGCTTTGAAGCAAGGAGGGAACAATAGTTTCAAAGGCGAAAAATCTAAGGTTGTAAATGAAGGAAATGCAACATGCACGGGTGTTAATATGTCTGCGCGAACATGTGCCAATGACATCTTACTAATGACTTCCGTGGCGAAATTGAAAGGGGCTAAAGAGACTAAAGAAGTAAAAGTGTTATTTGACACTGGAAGTCACTACTCCTATATAAAGAGATCAATTGTCGAAAAACTGGGTTTAAACAAAATAGGAGAGATAAGTTTGGAAAAATCTCTTTTCGGGGGAGGAAATATGAAGGAGGCGTTGCACGGAAAATATGTTTTGAAACTGGGAAGTCTAACCAATAAAATTGATGTAGACATAGTCGCCCTCGATCAACCAGAAATTTGTGCAAGGATACCGCCGATTCCAAGAGGACGTTTGTTATACAAATTAAAACGGAAAAAGATCTATATTCACCCGTCAAATTTTAGAAATGAGGAAATAGATATTTTAATAGGTAGTGACTATTTTGGACAATTACTGACCGGGAAGGTCGTCCATCTAGGAGAGGACCTAACTGCCGTAGAGACAAAATTAGGATGGACGCTTATGGGGCAATCTCCGGTGGTGGGTAAGGAGGATAAGGTCCAAATTGCATTGAATATGTTGGTTGCAAGAAACAACTTGAAAGATCTTTGGGAGCTGGATGTCTTGGGAATCCAAGATCCCATCGAAGTTGTCTCAAAAAAGAAAAGGGAAACTGAACTAAAGGAACATTTTATAAAAAATATAAAGAGGGATGAAGATCAACGATATTCAGTCGCGCTACCGTGGAAATGCGAGATAAATAATATACCCTCGAATTTAGAAATAGCGCAGAGGAGATTGGAAGCATGCACTAGTAAGTTAAGGAAGGAGAAAATGGTTATTGAATATTCTACTATTCTTCAAGAATGGGAGAGAGAGGGCCTAATTGAGAGGATAGAGGAGAATAGGCCTCAAAAGAAGGGCCATTATTTACCGCATAGGCCGGTGTTCAAGGCTGAAAGTAGGACGACGCCTCTTCGTCCTGTTTTCGATGCCTCCTGCAGGTCGTATAATGGTCTTTCTCTGAATGACTATCTAGAAAAGGGACCTAACCTTTTGGAAAAAATACCTGAAATATTAATTAGGTTTAGAGAAAAGGGTATTGGTGTTCTAGCCGATATTCGAAAGGCATTTTAGATGATTACAGTGCAGCTTCAAGACCAGGACTTTCTTCGCTTCCTTTGGTGGGATCAAACTGACCCTATGAAGTTAACCGTTTTTAGACATAAACGTGTGGTATTTGGGCTTAACTGTAGTCCATTCATCTTGGGTGCAGTTATTGATCATCATCTGAATTCTGTACAAGGTCCGGCAGCTGAAATCGCAAAGACTATGGCGAGATCCTTTTATATGGATAATTTGGTAACATCCCTCTCCTCTCAGGAGGAGGTCCAACAATTCCAGAATACAGCTGTCAATATCATGGAAATGGCAAAAATGGACTTGCGTGAGTGGGAATTTAATTTACCAGTGAGTAATTCAAAGGAGGAAAAAGGAACTACTACCAAGGTGTTGGGACTTGTGTGGGACAAAGTAGAAGATGTACTTAATTGTGATGTTTCTATTGAAAAGGATCTCCCCCGAAGACTAACCAAGAGGATTATCCTTTCTAAAATTCAGCAAGTTTTTGATCCTTTGGGAGTTTATAGTCCTATATTTTTGCCTCCTAAACTATTATTACAGAGGTCCTGGGAGTTGAATATTGGATGGGATTCTCAATTACCCGAAGATATGGATCGGGAGTTTAGAACATGGTACTCCCAAATTGGTCTATTAAGTCAAATCAAAATTCCCAGGCATATTTGGTTTGATCAAACTAATAAGAATGAAATACACGTCTTCTGCGATGCCAGTAAATCAGCTTATGCAGCAGTGGCATATATGAGAAGTGAAGTGCAGGGGGGAGTACATTTGTCTCTGCTTTGGAGCAAATCTAGGCTTGCGCCAACCAAGAGGGTAACCATTCCTCGGTTAGAACTTTTGGCCTGCGTTTTAGGAGCTAGACTTGTTAAATCTATTTCGACTGCCTTAACAAATAGTTGCCCTGTTACTTTATGGACCGATTCCTCAACCGTTATGGCTTGGCTCAAGAGAAAAAATGAGTGGAATGTGTTTGTAAGAAACCGAGTACAGGAAATACGAGACACTGTCAATAATGAGAACTGGAAGTTTGTTTACGGAAAATTTAATCCAGCGGATTTGCCTTCTCGAGGGTGCTCTATCGTACAATTTGTCTCGACCAACTGGTGGGAGGGTCCTGAATGGCTCAAAGGGGAAAAGGAGAGTTGGCCTAGTTTTGAACCGACTATTGATGAGGAAGAGATCATCAAAGAAAAAAGAAAAACCTTACAGGCCCACACCACTCTCATTGTCGAGGCAAATCGATGGTTCCTAGATAAAAGATCCAAGTATAGCTTAAACATTAGGATTATGGCTTGGGTTTTAAGATTCTTGGACAATGCGAGAAGAATACCCACTGAAAGGGGAAATTTGAAAGTAATAGAGTTAGAAAGGGCCGAAAGGAAGCTGTTGAAATTGGTTCAACAAGAGACTTTCCCAGGAAAACAGGCTCCGAAAAATGGATTAAAGACTATTAAATCCGTCGAAGGTCTGTGGTGCGTTGAGACGAAACTGCTACATGGACAAGATTCAGAAGTGTTTAAACGACCTATTTTACTACCTCGTAATCATCCTTTGGTGGAACAGATGGTTCGTGAAATACACCAACAAAATGGGCATGGAGGGGCCCAATTCATTCTTTCACAATTGAGAGAGAAATTCTGGATCATTGGTGGTCGCAGATTGATTAAACAAATAATTGGGAAATGTGTGATATGTAGGAGGCATAATCAGAAACCTATTCAGACTCCTGGCGCGGCTTTGCCGACTAATAGAATAGGGTTAGGCAAACCCTTCGAGGTGACAGGTGTGGATCTGTTGGGACCGCTACATCTTAAAGGTGGCAGCAAGGTTTGGGTGGCCTTGTTTGCTTGCGCTGTTTACAGAGCTGTCCACCTAGAGATTGTGAGAACATTAGAGGCAAACACTTTTTTGTTAGCTCTAAAAAGATTCATTTGTAGGCGTGGACGTCCCGGAAAAATATATAGTGATAACGGGACAAATTTCTCAAAAACAAACGAATTACTTAAGCGCTTGGATTGGGGGGAGATTGAAAGGGAATCGAGTGTAAAAAGAATCCAATGGATTTTTATCCCTCCCTCAGCGCCTTGGTGGGGAGGGTTTTGGGAGAGATTAGTAAGGGTTGTTAAGAGTTTATTGGTTCGTATGCTCGGATTTAGTAAATTGAATTATGTACAACTTGAGACTGCTTTATGTGAGGTAGAGAGTATTATCAACAATAGAGCTCTTTCATATATATCGGAAGATGACCAAGACCTCATTCCCTTGACCCCTCAAATGTTTCTGCAGACTAACGCAAACAATGAGTTTCCGGAGCTAGAGAAAATAAGAGTGAATTCTTTCACCAGAAAATACAAGATTTTGAGTAAACTAAATGAGGAACTTAAACAGAGATTCCGCAAGGAATATTTGGGGGTACTGATACAACGGGCCGAAAATAAAAGGGAGCTATGCATAAAAGAAGGGGATTTAGTCCTTATAGGCCAGGACAACACTAAAAGAATTCTCTGGCCTGTTGGAAAAATAATAAAACTTTACTTGGGGAAAGATGGGGTGAACAGGGTTGCCAGAGTCAAGACATCTACAGGCGAATGGCTACGCCCTGTACAGAGACTGCTTCCCCTTGAGATTTCCTCTGAGGAAACTCCTGAAAAGGTGTCTGGGGATAAAAAACCTCTAACGATCAAAACAAGATCCGGACGTGAAGTCCGCAAACCAATAAGGTTTGCTCCTGATGTTTTGAATCAGTGACTAAAGAAAGAGAGAGCACATTTCCTTGTTTTTTTTTTTTTGTGTTTTCACACAAAGAAAAGGTGGGGGTATGTTAGAACTCATGGAATATTGTATGTATATATGTAAATATTACAACTATTTTCATATTTTTGGTTTTTGTGTGTGTGACCCCTCAGCGAAGGGGAATCTATTTTTTGCTGTTTCTTCTCCTCTTTTCACACACCGGCCCCCCCCTGCCGATAGAATGTAGTCGTCCGCCCGCCGGATGGACCGTCCAAAGTACCCACCGACCAATTGGAGGGGCGGAGGGGTCAAAAAGGTCAGGGCGCGGGGGCCAGAGTTGGTGTCACAGCTGTGCGGAGTAGACAAGAAAAAAAAAAAAGCCTCGCGGCGGCTTGCCCTAGATGAGCTCCGGGAACTTCGTCCATCTTCCATAAAACGACCATACAAGCGGTCTGAGAAGGGACAGGGTGGCTGACATCTCAAAGAAAGGTGAAGCCGAGACGAATCGTTGAGAGATTCGCATAGTGGTTGGAGTACGTCAAGAGCGACGAATTGTGCTTCATCTGAAGATTCCAGGAAGTTCGTCGAGGACAGACGAAATTGTGCTTCCAAGGCAGGGGGGCTCGGGCAAGCCGACCTAACAACTGAGAGGAACTGTTTTTTGGTGAGCACTCTCTCACATGCTTTTATTTCCTAAAAATTGATATATTTTTTATGTTAATCTAGCATATTTTGTAGTATTTTCTTTTTCTTATTTTTACTAAGTTTTTTTTTTCTATTTTCGTCAATATCATCATTATATATTTTCTTTTTGTTAAAAAAAATTTAAGTTGCATGCAAAAATTTTGGAATACACAAAAATAATAAGTTTTCATATATTTTTTTATCCTTCATTTTATAGCTAACATTAAACAAAACTTTATATGTGTAACCTTTTTGTTGTCTTCCTTTTTTCTTGCTTGAACACCCAAGGCAGCCCAAAACAATATCAAACTTTAGGTTAAAGTTTTTATTTTGTTAAAAAGGGGGTTTGTGGAGCGTTCAGAATTTTTCTTTTCATCCACGAGCTTTTTTAATTACCCCGTTCTTAACATTATACATTGTTTATTTATAATTTCTACAAATGGGGCCATGTCACAGTGCAATGGTTACAGCTCACGTTGGAATTCCTGGAAATGAGCTGGCAGACTCTCAGGCAAAGTCTCTTGGCCTACCTGAAGCCAGACAATCTACCACCCAAATAGACCTCCTCCATACCATCAAAACCCAATTCCATAAAGAATGCAAATGCTGCACATGACTGGTACAGAGCAGGATTCTGTCCTCCCAAGGGAACAACTGATTTCCCACTATGTATTTTTTCATCGCAGTAAAGACAGAAGTTCATTTATGTGTGAAAAAAAATTTGTGTCTAAATGTTTTCATTTGCTATATTTTTATATGTTAAAACCAAAAAGGGGCAGATGCTGACCATTCACATGAGTGTTACAGAGCGCCATCTAGTGAAACAGAAATCAAATAAACATTGATTGTTCCCTGATATTTGGCCAACCCATTTTCTTAAAGAAAACACGTTTAGGGCTGTTGGCCCTCTTCAGCGTAGTGCAGGCTGTACCACTACGACCAAAAATTTGACCCCAGAGGCTTCCTGAGAAATCAAGAAATGTCTATTTAAGGCAAAATTTGCATAAATACAGTAGAGCCTGCACAACACTGACAAGGGCCAACAGACCTAAACGCATTCATGGTTGGCTTTTATTGATTTATCAAGAAATTGGTCGGCCAAATGTTATGAAACAGGTTAAATCAATGTTTAGTTGGTTTCTATTCTACCAGATGGCGCTCTGCCTTCTAAAAATGTGCCTGTGAGCAGTCAGGATTGGCCTTTATTAAAATATATATATACAGTTAAACCTGTCTATAACACCCCCTCTAAATATCGCCTCCCTCTCTATAGCGCCTGATTTTAAACATTAAAATGTAAACATTTTACATTAAAAGTGACCTGTCTATAGCACCCTATTTTGGTGAGTCCCAAGAGCTATAGACAGGTTTAACCGTACGTAGTACAATGCTATTTACATTAAAAGTGACCTGTCTATAGCACCCCCTCTCTCTATAGCACCCTATTTTGGTGAGTCCCAAGAGATATAGACAGGTTTAACCGTACGTAGTACAATGCTATTTACATTAAAAGTGACCTGTCTATAGCACCCCCTCTCTCTATAGCACCCTATTTTGGTGAGTCCCAAGAGCTATAGACAGGTTTAACCGTATATATTGTTACATCATGATTAATGGCGTATTTCTTATATTAGTTTTAATATATTTGAAATTTAAATTATATATTTATTTATTTTTATATAAAATATTCTATGATATTTATTTAAAACAGATTATTAATTTATCATCATTTGTATTTAGGTACACTGTGACTTCACTGCTCTCTTTGATGTGAGAAAATAAAGAAAAGGATTCTGGTGGCTACTTAAAGAAGACTTATCTCGTTATTCCCTTTTATAAATTTGTAGGATGGTTGAAACACGCTCTGGTAAGATGCAAGACCCAGCACAGGAGAGAATCCAGGCTGAAGAGTCTGCCAAGCCGCAACCTGGTGTAACAATTGGTAGAGATGCTAGTTCCGACCCAGTTGTCCTGAATCCCAACATCGACATCCCCAAGTATGATGGAACGGAAGACCCTCGCCCATGGATTGAATCTCTTGAAGAAATTGGCTTCTTGTACCATTGGGCAGACTACATTATCTCTCGTTATGCCGCCATGAACATGACGGGAAGCGCTAAAACCTGGTTGAATTTACACAAAGCTAGTTTCACGAGCTGGGAAAATATTAAAATCCGTCTCATTCAGGATTTTTCTTTGGACGCGAATAAAGAAGAACTTAGAATGAAGCTCAACAGAATGCAACACTGGAATGAACCAGCAATCAGGTTCGCGGAAGACATTCTAGTGTTGTGCAACAAGGTTGACCCCGCAATGGAAGAAGAAACAAAAATTGAACATGTTATTGGAGGACTGAAAAAAGAGTACTCATTCGCGCTCTACCTGAACCCTCCTAAAACGACCGATGACCTTCTTGTCGTGTGCAAGAAAATGGATTCTTTTGAAAAGAAGTATCGGGAACGTGTGGAGAAATCCAGAAACCTATATAACGGTCCACGCTATTCTAGACCCCAACAACAATCGAGGTACATGCCGCCGACTGCCGCACGAAACTACCAGACCACTTCCAGGCCCCAAGCCCCTGTTTCCAATAATTACAAGAACGACTCCCATCCTACCCCCAGACAGTATCGAAACAACTTTCCCCAGCCCTCTACCCCTAGACGTCCTTATAATCCTAACTTTGTGCCGAAACCAAACCTTCAGAGAAACACTTACAATAAAAGCCAAGAAGTGAGCAAAAATAGGACGGAAGATGGAAGACCAATCTGCTTTAAATGTAACAAGCCAGGGCACGTGGCCCGTTATTGTAGGGTCAAGTTTATAAGAATCCTAGAAGAGGATCCAGCAGATACCCAAGAGAAGGTCGAAGAAAAATGCCAAATGAATGAAATATCAGAGAAATCAGGACCTCGGCTTTATGCTGATGTATGTCATAGCACACAGACAAATATTCCTACCCGGAATAGATATTCCGTGTTGGAAGATTTAAACTAAGCGTCGCGCCTGAATCTGTCAATCAAAGCAAGTCGACCATAAACGGAATCAAGAAGTTGGACCCTAAATACAAATTAAAAATTAATGTGGACAAGATAGGGACTTTTGAAGCTTTGGTTGATACAGGTGCTGACCTCTCAGTGGTCGACCTCAGAACGGCCCTCGATACAGGCCATGGTATAAGTAAACTCGCAAAAATTTGTGCAGGACCCGATGGAAAAAAATTGGACATGGTAGGAAGTATATTTTTAAATATAAAAATTGATGACGAAACATTATCACACAACTTTGTGATATTGAAAACGCATTTACGGACATTAATTCTTGGGAGAGACTTCCTTAAGAAAATGAACGCAAAAATAGATTGTAAGCAAGAAACTATAAAATATGATTTGACGAATAATCATGACGAAATCAATTTTGAAATGTTGAAAATAAAGAGTGCCAAGGATTCCATTGTACCGGAATGTTCCATGAAATTGATCAAGGCATTGGTAGAAACAGAGGATGGAGAATATATTATCGAGGAGAGCAGCAAAATGTTTCAAACAAATGGACTTCGTCTAGCAAGAAGCTTGATCAATGTTATAAATAGGGAAACACACATCTGGATAACTAATCCGTATCCTCGACCGTTAAAAATAATGAAAAACCAAACATTGGCTTTTGGAAGTAGTCCAGCGAAAATAAATGTGAGTCGAGAAAGAGAGGTAGAAAAGAACGAAGAACCTAGATTCCAAATAAACGAAAATCTTTCACCAAAGGAACAGAAGGAGTTAAAACAAGTTTTAGAAAGGTATGGAGATCTTTTTTCATCGAGATTAGGGAGAACCAATTTGGCAAAACATCGGATAGACACAGAAGACGCGAAGCCAATTAAACACAAGCCTTACCGGGTAAGTGCTAAAGAACGAGATATTATAAAAGAGCAAATTGACGAGATGCTTACAGAAGGCATAATTAGGCCATCTTCTAGCCCCTGGTCTTTTCCAGTAATATTGGTCAAGAAGCGAGATGGTAAATACAGATTTTGTGTGGACTACAGAAAACTGAATAATGTGACAGTAAAAGATGTCTATCCGATCCCTAGAATAGACGAAGTTATGGATACTCTCCAAGGATCTACACACTTCTCAGCAATAGACCTCAGATCTGGATATTGGCAAGTTGAAGTCGAAGAAAGAGACAAAGAGAAAACAGCTTTCACTACAGCGCATGGATTATATGAATTCAACGTGATGCCTTTTGGACTTTGTAACGCGCCTGCTACCTTTGAGAGAAATATGGAGAATATGCTTGGAAATCTGAGATGGCAAATTTGTTTGTGTTATCTGGATGATGTTATCATATATAGCCCGGATTTTCCAACGCACCTCAAAAGACTTGAAGCTGTTTTTAGATGTTTTCGTGAATCTAATTTAAGGTTAAACGACAAAAAATGCCGATTTGCTTTTGAAGAATTGGAGATTCTCGGCTATATAACGAGCAAACATGGTATAAAACCCGCGGAACATAACATCAAAGCTGTCAGAAATTTTCCTCGACCCAAAAAGGTCAAAGAAGTACAATCCTTTTTGGGAATGTATTCATATTATAGAAAATTTATCAAAGACTTTTCAAAAATTGCTGACCCTTTGACCAACCTTATAAAAAAAAGTGTATCATTTACCTGGACAGAAAGACAAGAGGAAGCGTTTCAAACCCTAAAAACAGCACTATTAAGTCCACCAATTTTAGGTCACTTCAATCCAAATGCACCTACTTACGTTCATACTGATGCGTCCAACATCGGCATAGGTGCAACACTTGTCCAAGACATCGGTGGTGAAGAGAAGGTGATCTCATATTTGAGTCGTACCCTAAGTAAAGCGGAGCAAAATTATTCAACCACTGAAAAAGAATGTCTGGCCGTTGTCTGGTCAATGTCAAAATTACGACCCTACCTTTATGGAAGACACTTTAAAATAGTAACAGACCATCACGCCTTATGCTGGCTCAAAAACTTGAAGGATCCAACAGGTCGATTGGCAAGATGGGCATTGAAAATTCAAGAATATGACTTCGATATAATACATAAATCGGGAAAGAAGCATCTGGACGCCGATGGCTTATCTAGGGGGCCCTTACCAGAAACTGATTGGGATGAGGATTTTGAAAGGCTATTTTTAAATCAAATAACAGACGAAGAGGATAAATTTATCGAAAGTGTTAAGAAAAACCTTAATGGAAGCAGGCGATCAATTGCGCAAAACTTTAAAGAAGAAGATGGATGCCTCTTTAAGAAAAACCCGAACCCTGAAGGCAGGGCGTGGTTGCTTGTGGTTCCAGAGAATAAAAAGAGAGAAATTATGAAAGAATATCACAATCATATGTCGAATGGCCATCTGGGCGTCGCCAGAACCATGTACCGAATAAAGAGTAAATACTTTTGGCCATCCATGCTAAAGGATGTCTCAGAATTCGTTAGGACGTGTCACCTTTGCCAAAGTAGGAAAGGCTCAAACCAATTACCTTCTGGACTACTACAGCCCATCCCCCCAGCCAACTTTCCTTTCGAAAGAATTGGAATTGACTTTGTTGGTCCACTACCATCTACGAAAAACAGGAAAAAATGGATAATCGTGCTGTCGGACTACTACACTAGATATGCAGAAACAAGAGCAGTCTCGGAAGCAACAGTGAAAGAAGTTTCTAAATTTCTAGTAGAGGATATTTTTCTTCGGCACGGAGCCCCACAATATCTTATTAGTGACAGAGGCTCTCAATTTACCAGTAATTTAATGAAAGAGGTGATGAAAACGTGCAAGATTAAACATTGCTTCACAACGAGCTATCATCCCCAGACTAATGGATTGACAGAGCGGTTAAATAGAACATTGATCAATATGCTCAGTATGTATGTGAACACTGATCAAAAAAATTGGGACGAAATACTCCCATTCATCACTCACGCTTACAATACTACAATTCAGGAAACCACAGGATATTCTCCCTTTTTCCTGATGTTTGGAAGAGAACCCACATCTCTTTTGGACGACAGGAATATCTCGGTGGACATTGACAAAGATGATTATGATGAATACATAAAACATCACTTAGACAAAATAAACAGAACAAGAAAATTAGTTATTAACAACACAATAAAGACTCAAGAAAGAATGAAAAAGAACTATGACAAGAAACACATGGAAAGAAGCTACGAACCAGGAGAATTAGTAGCAGTTTGGACACCAATTAGGAAAATAGGAAAGTGTGAGAAACTACTGAGAAAATATTTTGGCCCATATAGAATATTAAAGAAGCTGTCCAACGTAAATTACTTAATTGAACCAAAAGATAATCCTGGCCAAGACCCATTGATTGTCCATGTCTCAAGAATCAAACCCTATTTTGAAAGAATTGATGAGGTCAGTCACGAGGACGTGACGACCTCTGGAGAGGGGGAAGTGTTACATCATGATTAATGGCGTATTTCTTATATTAGTTTTAATATATTTGAAATTTAAATTATATATTTATTTATTTTTATATAAAATATTCTATGATATTTATTTAAAACAGATTATTAATTTATCATCATTTGTATTTAGGTACACTGTGACTTCACTGCTCTCTTTGATGTGAGAAAATAAAGAAAAGGATTCTGGTGGCTACTTAAAGAAGACTTATCTCGTTATTCCCTTTTATAAATTTGTAGGATGGTTGAAACACGCTCTGGTAAGATGCAAGACCCAGCAGAGGAGAGAATCCAGGCTGAAGAGTCTGCCAAGCCACAACCTGGTGTAACAATATAATTATATTACGATACATTAGCGCGCCATCTGTTATGAAAATTCAAAACTATTATAGACACGTATGATTCTTTTATAAATTAAATTAGTAAGGACAGTAGAAATTGTTTAATTTTAAAAGAATCATACGTGTCTATAATAGTTTAGAAAATATTTATTGTGTGGATATATGGTGTGGAATCGAACTCACAGTGTTCCGCTACCGGGCAGATGCCATGTCCACTAAGCTACCCTGGATATATGGTGTGGAGCATGAATTGTTTACAGCAATGATCCATCCTGATTGGCTGTTGGAAATCTACAGTTTATACCCTTCCACCAAGTGCTGTCGTATAATTGATCCAAAACAGAAAGAAGTAGGTGTGATTATGCAACTTTTTTAATTGAAAAACTACAAGGTAATAAAACCACATCCATATAAATTAAGTGTGTGACATTTTGGTAACAGCCTTGTTACCATCATCAGACATTGTGTATTGACAACAGAGTATTGTTGTCATTGACTTGTTTTTTAGGATTATCATACATGTATGTCAGACGACCAAATAAAGAACTATATCTTATGTCACCTGCTTGCCTTTCCTAGATCCTACATGCTATTGAGGATATTCATTCAGCACTTTTGTCTGAAGATGGTAACAACGCTGTTACTGAAACATCACACACTATTTATTTATTTGGATTTGGTCTTATTACCTGGTAGTTTTAATCTATAATCCAAATTGTACCTTAACACTTTGTGGAAAAAGAAAATAACGTTTGGGTAAGTGTGAAAATTAAACCCAGTTTACATAACATATTTATCGGAGGTGTAGTTTCCGATTTGGCCAAACATCTATTTCTCATTAAAAAATTAAAAAAAAAGACAGCCAAGCTGTATACACACAGACACTGTCCCACAGAACCCACCATATTGTGTCAGGGGTTATATTTATATTTTTAGGGGTCGGTGGAAGGATGGTCTAAACCATTGATTTTCGACCGCTAAGACCCGGGTTCAATTCCTGCATTAAGCACCTTTTTCTTTAAAAAAAAAAAAAATGCTCCAGTAGCCCCAGATTCTTGCAAAATTCCAACCCCACTAGCGAGTGCAAAAAACCAAACAGGACTCTGGCACATTTGTATGTAGACATGTGGTGTACTTACAGTAAAAGCAGTCGCCTACTTCTACCCACCATGATTATTATGGCCTGTACCATAAGTAGACATGTGGTGTACTTACAGTAAAACAGTTGCTAACTATCCACCATGATTATCATGGTCTGTACTGTTGGCTTCCGTAGGCGTTTCTTACTGGGAAAAAGAAAGAGAGGATCCAATGAAATAATTTAGTAGCGTTTATTAAAACAAAATCATCATAGTGAACAACAAATATAACAGAGAGTACCGTCGTCTTCCGGGTATTCCTTCTACTGGGGAGCTCGGATTCTATATTCTGTGCGTTTATAATCTGTTTATCTGTGGCTCTCTGGTCGGGATGGCGCCTACATTCGGCCATTCCTGGATTTCAATCGTCCTCGATTGAACCTTGCGTTGCAGGAACGTCGTGGGTTGCGTCGGGGGGTATCTTCTACTTCTGGCTCCTCGTTCCTCTTCTCCATTTTTCACCATGCGGAAAAGTCTGCCTCCTTTGTAGCTGTAGTCGTTAATTCTATTTTGTTCTCCTACTGTCCTATCACACGGGTCCTTTCGAAAGATCTGGATCAGGTCTCTCAATTCAGGGTCGGAATGCTGAATCATCAAGATTTGTTCTTCCAGTGTGATTGTGAGGCACACTTCAAGGTTTTTCTCCACGATTTCCTCCATCGTGTCTCTAGGGTCGTCGACTGGAGCTCTACTCATTCCGTCTACGTGGGCCATCTTCTCCCCTGGTTTATGTCGAATTTCGAAATCGTATTCCTGAATCAGATTGTACCATCGCGCTATCTGAGGATTTGTAGTCTTCTTCGCGTTCATGTAGACCAGTGCTTGGCAATCTGTAACCACTGTAAACTTGATTCCTACGAGGAACTGACGTAGTCGATCCAAGGTCCACACTATCGCCATCAGCTCCAATTTGCTTGAGTGGTACATCTTCTCGGCCTCTGTTGTCTTCTTGCTCACACAGTAGACCAAGCGCCATTTGCAGTCTTCGTCCATCTGTAGCACCATTCCTGCTAATCCCTCAGCACTCGCATCGCAATGTACTTCTGTCTTGAGTTCAGGGTTGTAATGAGCTAGTACCGGATATTCGACCAGATCCTTTCGTAGTCCTCCAAATGACCTTCGCTGTTCTTCCTTCCATTCAAATTGTGAACCTTTCTTCGTAAGTCTGCTTAGCGGTTTTGCTTTCCTCGCGAAGTCCTTTACAAATCGTCTGAAGAAGTTCGTCAGTCCCAGAAAGCGTCGTATGTCGTGGACATTCTTGGGTTCTGGAAATTCTTCTATCGCCTTGATCTTTCTTGGGCCTGGCTTAAGTCCGCCTGTACTGATGACATACCCTAAGAACTCAACTTCCCTCCTTCCGAACTCACATTTGGAGGGTTTCAGTGTCAACTTCGCTGATCTTATTCTTTCGAGGACTTCCTTCAACCTTTCGATCATCTCCCGCCAATCCTTTGCCGGGATAATCACGTCGTCGAGATAGCAGAATGCCTTCTTGTTCAGCAGCGGACCTAGGACAGTGTGCATCAGTCTTTGGAATTCAGCTGGTGCGTTGGCGAGTCCAAAAATCATCCTTTCGAATTGACCTGTATCATCTGGGGTGATGAATGCTGTCTTTAATTTTGCCTTATCGGTCAGTGGTATCTGCAGATATCCATGCGCCAGATCCAGAGTGGTGAAGAATTTCGCATTCCTTAGACCTTCCAGAAGGTCGTCTATCCTTGGTAATGGGAACTTGTCCTTAACTGTTTGAATGTTGAGTCTCCTATAATCTACCACCAGACGATGATCTCCAGTTTTCTTCCTCACAAGTAGGACGGGACTAGCGTAGGGTGATCTAGTTTCCGTGACTATTCCATTGTCCTTCCACTCTCTGACAATCTCCCTGATTGCTTCGCGTTCACTTGCAGTCGTCTTATACGGTCTCAGACAGACTGGCTTGCTTCCATCAACCTCCTTAATGTCCATCTTGGTGACATCGGTGCACCCTAATTCCTCCATGCCAAGAGCGAAACAGTCTCTATACTCGTTTACTACATCTAGGATTTCTTGTCTCTCTTTCGAAGTCAGAGAATGATTGACGTTGATGTCCTCAGGCAGTATGGGGCGCTTACGTTTCATTTGGTCTTGTCCTTCCCTCTTCTCTTCATTTTTAGTCTGAAACGAATCCTCTGCGACGTTCAGGTTAACAACAATATCATCAAGGTTCAGTAGTTCAACTCGCCCTACACATTGGTTCTTCCTTACTCTCAACTTGCCCTTGCCAGCTGAGATGATGGGTACGGTCGTCTTTCCGTCGACCACTTCCAATAGGGAATCGACACAGGCGTCATCTACTCCTGTGAACAATACATATCCATCCTTTACCTCGTCTGTGATTGCACTTGTAAAGTTAATGGAGTCGCTCTCCAACTGAACAGTTTCGGTTGCTCTCAGTTCGATGCGACGCGACTTGATTTCCTCTTGCAGATTAGTAAACGGAAATTCGGATGAATAGCCAATATGCAAGTTTTTACCAATTCTGGCGAAGGATACGTAGGGCAGATCTGTCCATGTTCTTCCAATTAATAGGTCATAGGGTTGGGCATCATCGTTGACAATGAATACAGTGATTTCCCTTCCGACGATGCCATCAATCTCCAGGTCGACTGTCGTCTTCCCAACGGTCCTGGCAGCTGGTGCAGTCTGGTTACCGATGCCGTACAGACTAGTCGAGTCTGGTTCGATGTCGACGCTGATCCTCCTTGCGACCGATTCTCTCATTAGACAACTGCTGCTCCCGGTGTCTATCATTGCCTTCACGGTTTCCTTGTTGTCGATCTTGACATCCTTCAAGTATACATCTGGCGGGACAGTCTCCAGTCCTTCGACTTCCAGGTTGGCTACTTTTAGTCCTTCTTTGGGTCTTGTGCAATTCCTTTCCTTGTGTCCCGTTTGACCGCATCCTCGGCATGTCAACGTAGTCCTGGGTGCTGGGCAGTCTCTGGCAATGTGTCCAAACTGATTGCAGTTGAAGCACTTCGGTTCTCCCTTGTCGTTTCTGATTGCACGGTTGACCATTCTCCTCGAGGTGTTAGGATACTTTTCACTGATTTCGTTCCTTGCAGCGTCTTGACCCGAAACATTCGTTCCTTGTTTAGTCTCTTTAACTTCGCTTTGGTTGGGGAATCTCGCAGATTTCTGCTGAAACGACGGTGGTATGAGGTGTTTCGCATTCCAATGCGGAGGTCCCATCTCGGTGCGAACATTTTCGTACTCGTCCAGTTTATCCGCCAACTCATCTGGGTTGTTTAACTTGGTCCAATCGTCAATGAGATGATTACGCAGCACATTTGGAACTTTTTTCTTTAGCTGGTTAGTGACGGACAAATCCTTTAGGGCATCGAAATTTTCCACGTTCATTCCTTCGATCCATTCGTTGAAATATCCTCGCAATTCGAAAGCGAAGTCTCTCCAGGAACCCTTTTGAGATCTCTCGTGCTTCTCGAATTTTTGTCTGAATTGTTCGGGGCTCAACTTGTACCGTTTTAGGAGCAACCTTTTCACGAACCTATAATCGCCGCTTTGTTCTTCTGTTTCCCGAGCGATTAATTGAGTCATTTCGTAAGGTAGCAATCCTAGGAGGCTGAACGCCCATTGGTCTTCATCCAATCCTAGTCGCTTTGCCTGTCTTTCGAAAAGAATTAGGTAAAAACTCAAATCATTGTCCTTCGACTCGTACTTGGGCATCAGTTTACGTATCTCGTAATGTGCGTCATTGCTGGTACTTCGAGACGTATCGTTGTTTCCGCGTGTAGTCTGGATGCGCAGCTTCTCAAGCTCGAATTCCATTACCATTTGTTCTTTTCGTTCGATTCGTTTCCGATCCTCGATTCGTTCCCGTTCTATACGTTCTGCTTGCTCTGTTTGTGCTGTTTGTTCCATTCGCTCCCGTTCTGCTCGTTCTGTTTGTTCCCGTTCCTCGATCAGAGTCTCCAACAGTTGCTTTGCGAATTCTTCTTCGTAAGATTGACTATTCAGGATAAGGCGTTTTAAGTCGACGATCCTGCTCTCTGGCGGTACTACCTCGCCGAGTTCATACGCCAACTTGCTCAAATCGCATTTCCTTACTTTCGCTAAGTAAGTCATGTTTTTCAAAAGGAAAAATAAACAAGGCAAAGTTTTTTTTTTTTTAAATAAACAAATAAACTGACTAAACCAGATACGTACTGTTTCAATTATTTCTTTCAACGAAATCAACTTTTCTTTGGTAATTTTGAAACAATACTTTTTTTTTCTTTTTACCGCGATACTTTGCGATAATACTTTTTATTTGTTTCTTCAATTTACTTTAAAAATACTTTCTTTAGAATACTTTACTTTACTTTAAAATACTTTCTTTAGAATACTGTACTTTACTTTAAAATACTTTCTTTAAAATACTTCACTTTACTTTAAAATGCTTTCTTTAAAATACTTTCTTTAAAATACTTCACTTTAAAATACTTCACTTTACTTTAAAATGCTTACTTTAAAATACTTCACTTTACTTTAAAATACTTTCTTTAAAATACTTCACTTTAAAATACTTCACTTTACTTTAAAATGCTTACTTTAAAATACTTCACTTTACTTTAAAATGCTTACTTTAAAATACTTCACTTTACTTTAAAATACTTTCTTTAAAATACTTCACTTTAAAATACTTCACTTTACTTTAAAATGCTTACTTTAAAATACTTCACTTTACTTTAAAATACTTTCTTTAAAATACTTCACTTTAAAATACTTCGCTTTACTTTAAAATGCTTACTTTAAAATACTTCACTTTACTTTAAAATGCTTACTTTAAAATACTTTCTTATCGAGATGATTTTGCAATAATATTTTACCGAGGTGACTTGTAATAATACTTTTAGGAATAGGTAATTAAATTTCGTACATACCATGCAACTCCTCTTACGTTGATCGGTCACCGCGCCACGTCCTTCTCGTTTCCAAATTATTCCAGTGAATCTTCAATTTTCTTCAGGACCATCCCACTTCTGAATTTCTGTTGGCTTCCGTAGGCGTTTCTTACTGGGAAAAAGAAAGAGAGGATCCAATGAAATAATTTAGTAGCGTTTATTAAAACAAAATCATCATAGTGAACAACAAATATAACAGAGAGTACCGTCGTCTTCCGGGTATTCCTTCTACTGGGGAGCTCGGATTCTATATTCTGTGCGTTTATAATCTGTTTATCTGTGGCTCTCTGGTCGGGATGGCGCCTACAGTACCATGTGTACTAGGGATAAGCAAAAAAAAAAAACAGAAAGAATTAGAGTGATGATGATTCTACTTTTAATTGATAAAAAAATCAACAGTTTTTTTGGGCAAGTGTGAAATATTTAAACCCTATAACACTGTTTACACCAGGTATTTATCGGAGGCATAGTTTTCAATTTGGCCAAACATCTCTCTATCTCCCATTTTAAAACAATCTCAGCCACGCTGTATGCACAAACCACCGCCATATTGTGTGTAGGTGACAAGTCAAAATAATCAAATTGAAAACATTTTATTTTGTTCATTCAAAAATAGATCTCAGGTGTTATTTATACAAATCTTTGGCACAAACACACGGCATTCAACACTTTATTGCTTTGCTGTCTCCATCAGAGAGGAGACAATTATTATATATAAACTTGACAAGCACACTGGAAATTTGCACAAAGACACTTTTTTACATATTTACAGGGAGTAATAACAAGTGTTTGTCCATGTAGTACAAAAATAATCCATTTTATTTATATCTTGAATCTATAAATTAACAATTTTGTGTTTGTTTGTTTATAAATTAGAACAAAAAAAAATCATCATATGGTAAACTTAATAGAGAACTCTATATACAAACTAATGATAATAATAAACTAACAGAATAATAGCTAGGACGCGCTGTTGCGCGGAGACCCCATGGTCACGCTGCAGATGTCCTGAACAATGTCCCGCGCTGTCTCCCAAGCCAGCTCTTCCTGGAGCTACAACCAACGTCAGTAAACAACATTTCAATGGAAATTTTGCCAGGAGGATACACAAGGTAATAAGACACCAAATCAATTAAAGTGTGTGATGTTTCAGTAACAGAGTGTTGATACCATCATCAGAAAAAAAGTACTGAATCTAATTTTTTCACATATACTTGAAGTTTGCCCGCTATGAGACATAGAAAATAAAAGAGACTGTATGTAATATTGTCCAACAATGTGGTGTATTATTGTCCAACAATGTGGTGTAATATTGTCCGACAATGTGGTGTAATATTGTCCAACAATGTAATGTAATCTTGTCCAACAATGTTGTGTAATATTGTCCAACAATGTAATGTAATATTGTCCAACAATTTTGTGTATAATTGTCCATCAATGGTCTGTATTATTGTCCATCAATGTGGTGTAATATTGTCCAACAATGTTGTGTAATATTGTCCAACAATGTAATGTAACATTGTCCAACAATGTAATGTAATATT
This sequence comes from Cordylochernes scorpioides, assembly GCA_030710605.1. Lineage (NCBI taxonomy): Eukaryota > Metazoa > Arthropoda > Arachnida > Pseudoscorpiones > Chernetidae > Cordylochernes > Cordylochernes scorpioides. Next base: position 59,543,519 of record CP092865.1, on the reverse strand, counting down.
GTCCAACAATGTAATGTAATATTGTCCAACAATGGTCTGTATTATTGTCCATCAATGTAATGTAATATTGTCCAACAATGTAATGTAATATTGTCCAACAATGTGGTGTAATATTGTCCAACAATGTAATGTAATATTGTCCAACAATGTGGTGTAATATTGTCCAACAATGTAATGTAATATTGTCCAAAAAATGTAATGTAATATTGTCCAAAAAATGTAATGTATATTGTCCAACAATGTAATGTAATATTGTCCAACAATGGGGTGTAATATTGTCCAACAATGTTGTGTATTATTGTCCAACAATGTAATGTAATATTGTCCAACAATGTAATGTATTATTGTCCAACAATGTAATGTAATATTGTCCAACAATGTAATGTAATATTGTCCAACAATGTAATGTAATATTGTCCAACAATGTAATGTAATATTGTCCAACAATGTTGTGTAATATTGTCCAACAATGCAATGTAATATTGTCCAACAATGTATTGTAATATTGTCCAACAATGTTGTGTAATATTGTCCAACAATGTAATGTAATATTGTCCAACAATGTTGTGTAATATTGTCCAACAATGTTGTGTAATATTGTCCAACAATGTAATGTAGTATTGTCCAACAATGTAATGTAATATTGTCTAACAATGTAATGTAATATTGTCCAACAATGTAATGTAATATTGTCCAACAATGTTGTGTCCAACAATGTTGTGTAATATTGTCCAACAATGTTGTGTAATATTGTCCAACAATGTAATGTAATATTGTCCAACAATGTAATGTAATATTGTCCAACAATGTGGTGTAATATTGTCCAACAATGTAATGTAATATTGTCCAACAATGTTGTGTAATATTGTTCAACAATGTTGTGTATTATTGTCCAACAATGTGGTGTAATATTGTCCAACAATGTGGTGTAATATTGTCCAACAATGTGGTGTAATATTGTCCAACAATGTTGTGTTATATTGTCCAACAATGGTCTGTATTATTGTCCAACAATGTCAAACAATGGATAACTCACCTTCTCCTCATCATCCCGCACGACTAGTTTACGAACTGCTTTGGTCAGGAGAGAACCTGTCAACATCCAGGACATCTCAGCGGACAACGTCTTACAGCATTCTACTACAGTACCTACCTCTCGACAACACCTAGTTACAGAGTGTCCTTTAGGGAGAGGTGTAAGGCAGCAAAAGTATCAGCACATTCTAACTTGTCACCATCTTTTACCATTCTCCCAAAGAACGAACAAGATTATGAAAGAGTTAAAGGCATTTCTTTCAAGACAAAGAATTGTAGAGACATTGGTCTGTGGTGGTGGAGAGCTGGACTCTCAGAGAAGAAGAAAAGAATTGAATTTTTTGAAATGTGGACATGGAGAAAGCTAGAGTGCCATGGACAGATAGAAGAACAAATATTTCATTCTTAAATGAAATCAATCCTGGTAGATTCCTGGAATCCTAAATATGGAAACAAGGACTGACCTACTTCAGACATATAATGAGAGCAAACGTGTTAGAAAAGATGTTGATGTTGGAAAAATTGAAGGAAGATCTGCAATGAGCGGCTGGAAGGGGTCAAGGAAGCTACCAGAAGGTCACTAGATGAGAGTGATGGTCACTAACAGATCAAATTGGAGAATAGCTGTCCATATAGTCACCTAAAGTTGACTTGATGGACACTAACAACAACAGAAACAGTGTGATGAGCTGTGAGTGATGGTCACTAACAGATCAAATTGGAGAATAACTGTCCATATAGTCACCTAAAGTTGACTTGATGGACACTAACAACAACAGAAACAGTGTGATGAGCTGTGAGTGATGGACACTAACAACAACAGAAACAGTGTGATGAGCTGTGAGTGATGGTCACTAACAGATCAAATTGGAGAATAACTGTCCATATAGTCACCTAAAGTTGACTTGATGGACACTAACAACAACAGAAACAGTGTGATGAGCTGTGAGTGATGGTCACTAACAGATCAAATTGGAGAATAGCTGTCCATATAGTCACCTAAAGTTGACTTGATGGACACTTCCATATAGTCACCTAAAGTTGACTTGATGGACACTAACAACAACAGAAACAGTGTGATGAGCTGAGAGTGATGGTCACTAACAGATCAAATTGGAGAATAGCTGTCCATATAGTCACCTAAAGTTGACTTGGTGGACACTAACAACAACAGAAACAGTGTGATGAGCTGAGAGTGATGGTCACTAACAGATCAAATTGGAGAATAGCTGTCCATATAGTCACCTAAAGTTGACTTGGTGGACACTAACAACAACAGAAACAGTGTGATGAGCTGAGAGTGATGGTCACTAACAGATCAAATTGGAGAATAGCTGTCCATATAGTCACCTAAAGTTGACTTGATGGACACTAACAACAACAGAAACAGTGTGATGAGCTGAGAGTGATGGTCACTAACAGATCAAATTGGAGAATAGCTGTCCATATAGTCACCTAAAGTTGACTTGATGGACACTAACAACAACAGAAACAGTGTGATGTGAGTGATGGTCACTAACAGATCAAATTGGAGAATAGCTGTCCATATAGTCACCTAAAGTTGACTTGGTGGACACTAACAACAAAAACCTTCTTTAACAGAGATTTACTATAAACAAATGCTCGTCCACCAACTTATATTTTAATAAAAAGCCTTGGAGGCTTTATTGATTTTATTGAAGATATTTACTAAATAGAAAAAAGGTAATTTTGAGATAAAGGCTGTCTTTTGCAGAGAGGTATACATGTAATCTACATAGTCCAGTGATGGTCCATGTACCCGACTTACTGGTGGACTTCTTGTCAGGTTCCGGCTGGAACTCTGAGATGACCTTCCCGAACTTGTCCACCTTGGTGATCTGGAGCTTGCTGCACCACAAACAGCTCTGTCAACATTCCTGGTTGTTGTTGTTTCTTATTCATTTTTCAGAGCTGAGTGCTGACCCTTACAAAGTAGAACTAACTCTCTAACAACATCTAGCTGTTGAGCCAAGTTTCAATGTCATTTAGTGGGAGTGTCCTCTCATGGAGGTTGTTCTACTGTATTGGTGATGGAAACTGTCCTCTCATGGAGGTTGTTCTACTGTATTGGTGATGGAAACTGTCCTCTCATGGAGGTTGTTCTACTGTATTGGTGATGGAAACTGTCCTCTCATGTAGGTTGTTCTACTGTATTGATGATGGAAACTGTCCTCTCATGGAGGTTGTTCTACTGTATTGGTGATGGAAACTGTCCTCTCATGGAGGTTTTTCTACTGTATTGGTGATGGAAACTGTCCTCTCATGGAGGTTTTTCTATTGTATTGGTGATGGAAACTGTCCTCTCATGGAGGTTGTTCTACTGTGTTGGTGATGGAAACTGTCCTTTGTAGAGAGGTGTCCTCTCATGGAGGTTGTTCTACTGTATTGGTGATGGAAACTGTCCTTTGTAGAGAGGTGTCCTCTCATGGAGGTTGTTCTACAGTATAATGGTGATGGAAACTGTCCTCTCGTGGAGGTTTTTCTACTGTATTGGTGATGGAAACTGTCCTCTCATGGAGGTTGTTCTACTGTATTGGTGATGGAAACTGTCCTTTGTAGAGAGGTGTCTGTATTGGTGATGGAAACTGTCCTCTCATGGAGGTTGTTCTACTGTATTGGTGATGGAAACTGTCCTCTCATGGAGGTTGTTCTACTGTATTGGTGATGGAAACTGTCCTTTCATGGAGGTTGTTTTACTGTATTGGTGATGGAAACTGTCCTCTCATGGAGGTTGTTCTACTGTATTGGTGATGGAAACTGTCCTCTCATGGAGGTTGTTCTACTGTATTGGTGATGGAAACTGTCGAAGCCACACTCACCCAGCAAGGCTCCGTTTCCAGAGAGACTCCGGCCGGAACTTCTCGGACTCAATCCGCATGCAGGTGCCATCTTTGACGTTGAAGATCCTACGGGAGGAGGAGTCGGTGGCCAGCAGGGTGTTGGTGGTCGTGGTGGTGGAGCTCTGCTCGCTGGTGGAACTGCTCTCACTGCCTGGTGATGGACACCCCGTGGTTATCTCAGCAAGCTGTCTCATGGAATGGGGGGTTCCACATGGCACACTTTGGTGAAAGTCTGACTGTAATTTGAGCCTGAAGGTGAAAAGACCAAATCCAAATAAATATATAAATAGTATGTGATGTTTCAGTAACAGCGTTGTTACCAAAATGTCACACATCATTTATTTGGATTTGGTCTTATTACCTTGTGTTGTGGGAGGATGATATTCATTGTATTAAAAGAGCACTTCTCCCTTTAATTGTGCATTGTAACAGCTATAGTACACATTGTAACACCAGCAGAGGAGAAGAAACATTGTAACAGCTATAGTACACATTGTAACACCAGCAGAGGAGAAGAAACATTGTAACAGCTATAGTACACATTGTAACACCAGCAGAGGAGAAGAAACATTGTAACAGCTATAGAACACATTGTAACAGCTATAGTACACATTGTAACACCAGCAGAGGAGAAGAAACATTGTAACAGCTATAGAACACATTGTAACAGCTATAGTACACATTGTAACACCAGCAGAGGAGAAGAAACATTGTAACAGCTATAGTACACATTGTAACACCAGCAGAGGAGAAGAAACATTGTAACAGCTATAGAACACATTGTAACAGCTATAGTACACATTGTAACACCAGCAGAGGAGAAGAAACATTGTAACAGCTATAGAACACATTGTAACAGCTATAGTACACATTGTAACACCAGCAGAGGAGAAGAAACATTGTAACAGCTATAGTACACATTGTAACACCAGCAGAGGAGAAGAAACATTGTAACAGCTATAGAACACATTGTAACAGCAGTCCAACTCACCAGATCTCTTGCGGACCAGGGGAGAACCTCCATTCTGAATGTGGGCCAAACACTCGGAGAGGTGATGGTAGAAGAGGGGGCTGGTGAGGAACTGGGGCAGGTACATCTGACACACAGTCAGTTATAGAAGGAACATTTGCCGGGAGGAAATTGATCCATAGAAGCATAGGGCGCCTCTCCCGTCAAAATAAACGTCAAGACCTGATGCCATCTATTGACCTTCGCCGCAAACTAGAGGCCTCGGGTCGGTGACAAAGCCACAACACCAGCTTTGGCAAAATGAGAACAGTAAGTTATGTTACACACACACAGGGACTCCTACCTTCTCCAGGTGCCGGGTGACGATGCGCTCAGGCTGGCGAAAGCACTCCGCTCCGGGGGGCTTGTCCCCCTCCAGGCAGATGTTCTGCTCTACCGCACAGCGCAGCTTGTCGCTGACCCCAAGGGAACATGTGGCTTGGAGGGAGAAGTACCTGCCACAACCTCACTCAGTGCCATCTATTGATGATATTTAGAAATATTATAAATGAATGAAAAGGGAATATTTAGAGAAAAGTGTGTTGTCAATGTTACACAAGGTAACTTCTATTATCTCTAGTACACATGGTACAGGCCATGATAATCATGGTGGGCAGTTAGCAACCGCCTTTACTGTAAGTACACCACATGTCTACACATGGTACAGGCCATGATAATCATGGTGGGTAGTTAGCAACTGCCTTTACTGGAAGTGCACCACATTTCTACACATATGAAAAGCAGTTCGACTTTTGCACTTTTGCTTTTGCACTCACTGGTGGGGTTGGAATTTTGCAAGAATTGGGGGCCATTGGAGTATTTTTTTTAATTAGAAAAAAGTGTCCAATGCAGGATTTGATCCTGGGTCGTAGTGGTCGTAAACCAAGGGTTTAGACCACCCTTCCACCGACCCCCACTGCTGTGAGTGCCTCGAGGTAAAGTGTGCTGTCAGGAGGTAAAGCACCAGAGAAGACTTACAAGAACTTGACAACTTCCTCCATCCAACAAACAAGTGACCAATCCCCGGCTATCTTATCTCTGAGACAGCTGTTGGTTATCTACGTAGCGTCTCTACGTTGGAGTGAGTGTCCCTCACATCTAACATCAGATGTCTCGTGTAGCTTCCCTTGACCACATGGGCCACTGTGGTGGAAGTCTGACTGTAATTTGAGGCCTAACATGGAAACCTTTGCCAACATGAGTACAGTATCCCTGGACTGAGGTCTATCAACAGTTAAACTCAGGATTTATAAAGAAGTCTTTCTCCTCTTTCTAACAATACTGCTGTTGTGGTCTGTGACTGCTTATTTGTCAGAGTTATTCTGCTTGTTTCACAGCTGGCCTGGTTCATATCTGAAGGTGGGGGTCGGTGGAAGGCTGGTTAAACCGTTTGGTTTTCGACCACTAGGACCCGGGTTCGATGCCCGCATTGGACACTTTTTTCTGTTAAAAAAAAAATGCTCCAATGGCCCCCGATTCTTGCAAAAGTCCAACCCCACCAGCGAGTGCAAGTAACCAAACGGGGCTCTGGCATTTGTAAGTGCAAAGTCGAACTGCTTTTCACATGTGTAGACATGTGGTGCGCTTACAGTAAAGAGCAGTCGCTAACTACCCACCATGATTATCATGGCCTGTACCACGTGTACTAGGGATAAACAAAAAATATATATATATCTGAAGGTTGTTCCCCCATCCACCACCTGGGATATGGTGTTTGGAAAACAATGAACACAGGTTACATCATTTTTGGCAGCTAACACCATTGTTGGCAGCTAGCACCATTGTTGGCAGCTAACACCATTGTTTGCAGCTAACATCATTGTTGGCAGCTAGCACCATTGTTGGCAGCTAACACCATTGTTGGCAGCTAACACCATTGTTTGCAGCTAGCATCATTGTTGGCAGCTAGCACCATTGTTGGCAGCTAACACCATTGTTGGCAGCTAACACCATTGTTGGCAGCTAGCACCATTGTTGGCAGCTAACACCATTGTTGGCAGCTAGCACCATTGTTGGCAGCTAACACCATTGTTGGCAGCTAACACCATTGTTTGCAGCTAGCATCATTGTTGGCAGCTAGCACCATTGTTGGCAGCTAACACCATTGTTGGCAGCTAACACCATTGTTTGCAGCTAGCACCATTGTTGGCAGCTAACACCATTGTTGGCAGCTAACACCATTGTTGGCAGCTAGCACCATTGTTGGCAGCTAACACCATTGTTGGCATCTAGCACCATTGTTGGCAGCTAACACCATTGTTGGCAGCTAACACCATTGTTTGCAGCTAGCATCATTGTTGGCAGCTAGCACCATTGTTGGCAGCTAACACCATTGTTGGCAGCTAACACCATTGTTTGCAGCTAGCACCATTGTTGGCAGCTAACACCATTGTTGGCAGCTAACACCATTGTTGGCAGCTAACACCATTGTTTGCAGCTAGCATCATTGTTGGCAGCTAGCACCATTGTTGGCAGCTAACACCATTGTTGGCAGCTAACACCATTGTTGGCAGCTAACACCATTGTTGGCAGCTAGCACCAATGTTGGCAGCTAACACCATTGTTGGCAGCTAACATCATTGTTGGTAGCTAGCACCATTGTTGGTAGCTAGCACCATTGTTGGTAGCTATCATCATTGTTGGTAGCTAACATCATTGTGGCAGCTAACATCATTGTTGGCAGCTAACATCATTGTTGGCAGCTAACACCATTGTTGGCAGCTAGCTCCATTGTTGGTAGCTATCATCATTGTTGGCAGCTAACATCATTGTGGCAGCTAACACCATTGTTGGCAGCTAACATCATCATTGTTGGCAGCTAACATCATCATTGTTGGCAGCTAACATCATCATTGTTGGCAGCTAACACCATCATTGTTGGCAGCTAACATCATCATTGTTGGCAGCTAACATCAGAGAGTGTGTGAGGGGCCCACTTGCTTTACTTCAACATCTTTCTTTTTTTTGCTTACCCTAGTACATGTGGTACAAGCCATGATAATCATGGTGGGTAGAAGTAGGCGACTGCTTTTACTGTAAGTGCACCACAGGTATACACACGTGAAAAGCAGTTCTACTTTGCACTTACAAAGGTCTTATTACCTTGTGTTTTATAATCTATAATCCAATTATCACCGACTGTGTCATCACAGTGAACAACAACAATGTATATTACATGTCTGCTGCCATTACACTCTAATGTTATGCAAAATCTTCTTTTAATGTTACCTTTAGGTCACTTTCCAACTGTCTTCTCCAATCTTCCTTGTAACATAACTCCTTCCTTAGATTGACACTTGTTTTTACAGTCCTCTATACTGTACCTTACATTCTTGGCTAGACAGTAAGATATGTCAAGGCCATTTATTCAATTCAATCCCACATTTAAGTGAGAAATGAGCTAAGCAGCAAGGGATGAACTCGGGCATTCTTCTATAAAGCCAAACTGTCTTCTTTCTTTCTTATCTCCACTCAATCATATTATGGTTTCAAGCTTGTAAAGCTTGTTGGTGTGTGCCACATGAAAGCCACATTGTAGATTGTCATTGCTCTGCCTACTACACAGCATTATATCTGTGAAGTTAAGTGTAGCTAGGTGGCGGATAGGGGAACGACCTTCTGATATGAAGGCCAGCTGCGAAACAAGCAGAATAACTCTGACGAATAAGCAGTCGCGGACCAACAGCAGCATTGTTAGAAGAGGAGTAGACCTCTTTAAAAATCCTGACTTCAACTGACCCAGTTGATAGACCTCAGCAAGGGTCCCACTCCAGGGATACGGAGGAGCTGCGTCTGTACTCATGTTAGAGTCGGCAGCAAAGGCGTCTGCTTCCATGTTAGGAACGGCCTCAAACTACAGGCAAAGTCAGACTTTCACCAAAGTGTGCCTGGATCATAATGCCATGATCAACGAAAGCTGCACCTCTATACCCCATTCCATGAGATCAGATGTTGATTTGCATGCTGCATGCTCGAGGAGCATGAACTCATGGAATTCGTGTAATCTTTACACAAGGGGATAAGAAACAACAACAACACATGTATATATAATGTAGACAGACAGACTCACTTGTCATAAATGACAATGGCATCGTCCAGGGCTCCACTCTCCTGGCAGTTGGAACGGAAGCTCTTCGCCATGAGGAGAAAGTCCACCAGGTGGCGAGCCTTGAGCTGCTCCATGAACTGTGAACACACATCTTTCTCTGTATAACCTTCCTGGATCTCATTTAGGATTGGGTACACATTAAATAATAGAAACACACAAGGTAATAATGCAAAATAAAAAGGAATCTCCTTATCGTGTAACTAAAAGTTGCTGATAGCTGGCGCCATCTATCAGAATAAATATCAACTATTCGTTGATTTTTTAATTATTCCAGAATTGACGCATACCCATTCTTGATTAATAAAAAAAGGCTAACTACATATGTGTTTCGGACTGTTGGCCCAATTCAATAATTAATGGAATAATGGAATAATTAAAAATCAATGAATGGTTGATATTTATTCTGATATGTGGCGCAAGCCATCAGCAACTTTCAGTTACACGACAAGGAGATGCCTTTTTCAGAATTTATGCACCTTATCCCAGTACAATATCATATTTAGAGTGTAGGTGCCCTAGAATATAAGATCTGTGAACACATGTAATGGATACTGTTGGCCTCTCTACCATCACTGAGACATAATCATACTACAACAAAGTCAGTGTACCATGATTAACAAAAGCTGTAAAAAAGAATGCTCCAATGGCCCCCGAGTCTTCCAAAAGTACAACCCCACCATCGAGTGTAAGTAACCAAACGAGGCTCTGGTACATTTGTAAGTGCAAAGTCGAACTGCTTTTCACATGTGTAGACATGTGGTGTACTTACAGTAAAAAGCAGTCGCTAACTACCCACCATGATTATCATGGCCTGTACCATATGTAGACATGTGGTGTACTTACAGTAAAAAGCAGTCGCTAACTACCCACCTGGATTATCATGGCCTGTACCATATGTAGACATGTGGTGTACTTACAGTAAAAGACAGTCACTAACTACCCACCATGATTATCATGGCCTGTACCATATGTAGACATGTGGTGTACTTACAGTAAAAGACAGTCGCTAACTACCCACCAGGATTATCATGGCCTGTACCATATGTAGACATGTGGTGTACTTACAGTAAAAAGCAGTCGCTAACTACCCACCATGATTATCATGGCCTGTACCATGTGTACTAGGGATAAGCAAAAAAAAAAAAACAACAACAACAAAAAAATAGCCAAAGTCAGACTTTCACCAAAGTGTGCCATGGTGCCTTGATCAACAAAAGCTGTACACCCCATTCCATGAAATCAGCTCAAGGAATATGAACTCATGGAATTTATGTAATTTTTACACAAGGGGATAAGATACAACAACTATTTTTTTCACAAGGTAATAAGCCTAAAGGCAGAAAAACAATATTTATATGGTCAACAGCATAGATAGAGGAAGACACTAACAAACCACTTCTGCATCAAACATTGCTGAGAGAACTATATGGACATCAGATCATATTGGAGAATACTTGTCTATATGGTCACCAAATGTCAAACTCCAATTGACAGAGGCCAACAACAACAACAACAACAACATAGTACAAAAGTGGAATTGTACTGGGATCAGGTGGCTAGATCTCCTTATTGTGTAACTGAAAGTTGTGTGCTGTCCGTCAGAATAAATATCAAGTAATCATTAAAGACTGAGATAAGAAAGATGATTAAAGACTTTAAATAAAAAGACATATATTGGATCAAAATATCTTTTATTTTACCAAAATTTCAGTTGGCTGAACCTTTATCAAGGTATTATAACATATTAAAGACAATGTGAAAAATGATACAAAAGTGAAAGGGCATCAGGTGGATATATTAGTTTAAAATGAAATCTCCTGATTGTGTAACTAGGTGTACAGATGGTATCAGCAACTTTTTGTTCCACAACCAGGGAAATTGCCTCTTCCTTATTGTAATCAATTACTGAGGTGGATGTCTACCGTAGTTACCTCCATGAAGTAGAAGAGAGAGGCATCGTGGTAGATGATGTCTGCCAGCCTCAATGTGCCGCTGGTGAGCAGCTCCACCTGGTGCTTATAGTACTGGCTGCTCTGGAGGTACCTGGGCAGATAGCTGCACACAGCCACAGTGGTTATACACTTCCACATGTAACAACTGTAGCAATGTGTTTATTTGTTCAAAGTACAGTAGAACCTCTCTTTAGTGGACACCTCTCTACAAAGAACAGTTTAATTTACAAAATTACCTTTTTTACTATTTAGCAACTCTCTGGTAAGAAGACATCTCTCCTTAAAGGACACTTTGGCTCTGTAACTAGGTGTTGTCCTTTACAGAGGTATTTCTACTTTAGAAACTCTCTGGTAAGAGGACATCTCTCCCTAAAGGACACGTTGGCTCTGTAACTAGGTGTTGTCCTTTACAGGGAAGTAGTTCTACTTTAGCAACTCTCTGGTAAGAGGACATCTCTCCCTAAAGGACACTTTGACTCTGTAACTAGGTGTTGTCCTTTACAGATAGGTTGTTCTACTGTAGCAACTCTCTGGTAAGAAGACATCTCTCCCTAAAGGACACTTTGGCTCTGTAACTAGGTGTTGTCCTTTACAGAGAGGTAGTTCTACTGTAGCAACTCTCTGGTAAGAGGACATCTCTCCTTAAAGGACACTTTGGCTCTGTAACTAGGTGTTGTCCTTTACAGAGGTATTTCTACTGTAGAAACTCTCTGGTAAGAGAACATCTCTCCCTAAAGGACACTTTGGCTCTGTAACTAGGTGTTGTCCTTTACAGGGAAGTAGTTCTACTTTAGCAACTCTCTGGTAAGAGGACATCTCTCCCTAAAGGACACTTTGACTCTGTAACTAGGTGTTGTCCTTTACAGATAGGTTGTTCTACTGTAGCAACTCTCTGGTAAGCAGACACCTCTCCCTAAAGGACACTTTGGCTCTGTAACTAGGTGTTGTCCTTTACAGAGGTATTTCTACTTTAGAAACTCTCTGGTAAGAGGACATCTCTCCCTAAAGGACACGTTGGCTCTGTAACTAGGTGTTGTCCTTTACAGGGAAGTAGTTCTACTGTAGCAACTCTCTGGTAAGAGAACATCTCTCCCTAAAGGACACTTTGGCTCTGTAACTAGGTGTTGTCCTTTACAGGGAAGTAGTTCTACTTTAGCAACTCTCTGGTAAGAGGACATCTCTCCCTAAAGGACACTTTGACTCTGTAACTAGGTGTTGTCCTTTACAGAGAGGTAGTTCTACTTTAGAAACTCTCTGGTAAGAGGACATCTCTCCCTAAAGGACATGTTGGCTCTGTAACTAGGTGTTGTCCTTTACAGAGAGGTAGTTCTACTGTAGCAACTTTCTGGTAAGAGGACATCTCTCCCTAAAGGACACTTTGACTCTGTAACTAGGTGTTGTCCTTTACAGAGAGGTAGTTCTACTGTAGCAACTCTCTGGTAAGAGGACACCTCTCTCTAATGGACACTTTGGCTCTATTACTGTAGCTAAAAGGCTACTGTGAAATCCCGGTGGTCACTTGAAAAACCAGTTAAGACGGCAGTTTGGTTGGGAGATATTGATCTATATATAAATGGGAACCTCTCCCATCGAAATAGATGTAAACAGTCAATGAGCCAACTCTGCAAACTAACAGACTCTTGAAACAGGACTTTTAGGAGAGGCTGCTGTTTATAAAACAGCTCAAGGAGCATGAACTCATATAATTTGTGCAATCTTTGCACAAGGGGATAAGAAACAACAACAAAAAATTCAGGACGGTGACAAAGCCTCAACACCAGCTATGGGGAATTCAAAACATCCACTTGGAGACCAAGGTTTCCTGCTAACAGCCTTCATCAGTCCAGGCCGGACTCCATGAGATCCACAACGGACCAAAATAAATCTTCACAATTTGCCAAAAAATCAAAAAGAAGGAAGCCAAGTCAGTGGCACTCACTCTGACTCCAGCCTGGCCAGGACGTGGGAGAAGGCGGGGAGGAAGAGGGTGGGTCCGGGGTGGGACTGGATGTCAGCTACACAAGGTCATCACAAAGTCACTTAGAAGGTCATCATAAGGTTACTACAAGGTAACACACATAGTTACCCACAAGGTCACTCACAAGGTAACTACAAGGTCATCATAAGGTCACTCACAAGGTCATCACAAGGTAACTCTCAAGGTCATCATAAGGTTACTCACAAGGTCACCCACAAAGTCACTCACAAGGTAACTACAAGGTAACCACAAGGTCACTCACCTTCAATCCTATGTACAATATCTTCAGGAAGATCTAGACACTTGGGTAGGATGTATTTACTGTACAAGTTGAGCAAGTCTTCTCTGAGCCCTGCACCAACACACCATAACTTGCCAGAGTATGATAGTCATGGACCAAAAGAGGCACCTCTCCCTTTATTTGTGCATTAGAACAATGACACATCACCCTGGTAAACAACTTTACTAATCTTCTCCTCTTCTATCTCCACTCAATCATATTGGGGAAATAAGCTTTACTGGTGATGATAAAGAAAGAGACACAACATCAGTTCTGGTAAATACAGACAAAAACCAACAACCAGTACACCATGGTTTCTGGCTATGACCCTCATCAGTACAGGGACATAATATCCTACGAGAGCAGTTATGAAATGGCCCAAATTTACCAAACAGGTGTATAGGTTAGCTTTTTGTCTGAATTTACCAAAACTGTGTGGCTCTTTCTTTGTCATCATTAGTAAAGCTTTTTACCAGCTGATGCACAAATAAAGGGAGAAATGGCTGATAAGACACAATTTGGATTATAGATGATGATAAACACAAGTAATAAGACATCCAAATAAATAAACCAATGTGTACTAGGAATAATAAATATTGTAACGTAGAAATAAAGTCTTTGTATATCTGGAGATGTGAAAGTATTTATTGATAACGTCACGGCGACTAGTCGACAATTATCAACAAAACTATCTACAGCTAGGGAATCTTGAACAAACAAGCAAAGAAATATTTTAAAGATGATTTTACAAATACAGAGTAATATATATAATCTGTTGAATATTTTCATTGAATAATATTAAATTATTTCTTTGCCACAATATTATAGAAAGCTGGGAGACCCGGGTCACCAAGACTCACCATCCAGGGGCACCAGGCCGTTGCGCAGCTGCGCCAGGGCTGCCAGGCTCTCCACCTCCAGACAGAATCGCAGGAGGCAATGGCCGCCACATCGCTCCAGGAACTGGACGAAGGGAGCCAGCGCGTCTGGATTCCGCAGGAGGGAGGGCAGCGAGGCCGACAGCCGGGACTCCGTGGGGAACTCTGAGCTGGGGTCATCCTCCGCTGTAACCACACACAGCAGTCAACCTACGTCTGTGATACTTCTAATATCCGGGTAGAAGTGATAAGACACAATTTGTGGATTATAAACACAAGGTAATAACACCTAATCCAAATAAATAGTTTGTGACATTTCAATAACAGCATTGTTACCTTCATCAGATAAAAGTACTTCTTCTTTCTTATCTCCACTCAATCATATCAGGGTATCAAGCTTGAGATCATGACTGGATGAAGTAGAATGTGTCTGCCTTTGTCATTAAGACTGGGAGCACTACTCAGTGGCAGGCCGACTTAGCTCCGAAAGAAATGGCCGCCTCTGACATGAGGAACAGACACCATGTACAGCTAACATGGAGTACAAACAAAAGTACTGAATGAGAAAATATATGACAGCATGTTCATTCAGTACTTTTATCTGATGATGGTAACAACGCTGTTACATCACACACTATTTACCTTGTGTTTCTTATATAGCCTGTATTTACTGAGGAAGGCAGCTTAGGGAAGCTATATGGACATAGGATTGTAGGTCGGGAGAAAGCCCAAAGTTCCCTCCAGAACCAGCACAGTCGGCAGTTTACCTTGGAGGAGGGAGGCCGCATCAGACAGGGAGCCATGGTCTGCTGCCGCCAGATGCTGGACTAGAGGCACGGACTTCTCTGGAACACATCCTTCAACTGTATCAACACCATCACATAGACCTCCTTTACTTCAACTGTATCAACACCATCACATAGACCTCCTTTACTTCAACTGTATCAACACCATCACATAGACCTCCTTTACTTCAACTGTATCAACACCATCACATAGACCTCCTTTACTTCAACTGTATCAACACCATCACATAGACCTCCTTTACTTCAACTGTATCAACACCATCACATAGACCTCCTTTACTTCAACTGTATCAACACCATCACATAGACCTCCTTAATTCATATTCAGGGATACAGGATGAGCAGCGTTTGTACTCCATGTTAGGAGCGGCTGTACATGGTGTCTGTTCCTCATGTCAGACATATTGGAGCTAAGTCAGTGACCTGCTACTGAGTCCCAGTCTTAATGACATTCTACTTCACCCAGCCATGCTGATAGTACCCTGTAAGGACTCCAGGGATACAGGATGTACTCCATGTTAGGAGCGGCTGTACATGGTGTCTGTTCCTTTGTCAGACATTACATATTGGAGCTAAGTTAGTGGCCTGCTACCGAGTCCCAGTCTTAATGACATTCTACTTCACCCAGCCAGATAGTACCCTGTAAGGACTCCAGGGATACAGGATGTACTCCATGTTAGGAGCGGCTGTACATGGTGTCTGTTCCTCATGTCAGACATTACATATTGGAGCTAAGTCAGTGGCCTGCTACTGAGTCCCAGTCTTAATGACATTCTACTTCACCCAGCCATGCTGATAGTACCCTGTAAGGACTCCAGGGATACAGGATGTACTCCATGTTAGGAGCGGCTGTACATGGTGTCTGTTCCTTTGTCAGACATTACATATTGGAGCTAAGTTAGTGGCCTGCTACCGAGTCCCAGTCTTAATGACATTCTACTTCACCCAGCCAGATAGTACCCTGTAAGGACTCCAGGGATACAGGATGTACTCCATGTTAGGAGCGGCTGTACATGGTGTCTGTTCCTCATGTCAGACATTACATATTGGAGCTAAGTCAGTGGCCTGCTACTGAGTCCCAGTCTTAATGACATTCTACTTCACCCAGCCAGATAGTACCCTGTAAGGACTCCAGGGATACAGGATATACTCCATGTTAGGAGCGGCTGTACATGGTGTCTGTTCCTCATGTCAGACATTACATATTGGAGCTAAGTCAGTGGCCTGCTACTGAGTCCCAGTCTTAATGACATTCTACTTCACCCAGCCATGCTGATAGTACCCTGTAAGGACTCCAGGGATACAGGATGTACTCCATGTTAGGAGCGGCTGTACATGGTGTCTGTTCCTTTGTCAGACATTACATATTGGAGCTAAGTCAGTGGCCTGCTACTGAGTCCCAGTCTTAATGACATTCTACTTCACCCAGCCATGCTGATAGTACCCTGTAAGGACTCCAGGGATACAGGATGTACTCCATGTTAGGAGCGGCTGTACATGGTGTCTGTTCCTCATGTCAGACATATTGGAGCTAAGTCAGTGGCCTGCTACTGAGTCCCAGTCTTAATGACATTCTACTTCACCCAGCCATGCTGATAGTACCCTGTAAGGACTCCAGGGATACAGGATGTACTCCATGTTAGGAGTGGCTGTACATGGTGTCTGTCCCTCATGTCAGACATTACATATTGGAGCTAAGTCAGTGGCTTGCTACTGAGTCCCAGTCTTAATGACATTCTACTTCACCCAGCCATGCTGGTAGTACCCTGTAAGGACTCCAGGGATACAGAATGTACTTCATGTTAGGAGCGGCTGTACATGGTATCTGTTCCTTATGTCAGACATTACATATTGGAGCTAAGTCAGTGGCCTGCTACTGAGTCCCAGTCTTAATGACATTCTACTTCACCCAGCCATGCTGATAGTACCCTGTAAGGACTCCAGGGATACAGGATGTACTCCATGTTAGGAGTGGCTGTACATGGTGTCTGTTCCTCATGTCAGACATTACATATTGGAGCTAAGTCAGTGGCCTGCTACTGAGTCCCAGTCTTAATATGACATTCTACTTCACCCAGCCAGATAGTACCCTGTAAGGTCTCCAGGGATACAGGATGTACTCCATGTTAGGAGCGGCTGTACATGGCGTCTGTTCCTCATGTCAGACATTACATATTGGAGCTAAGTCAGTGGCCTGCTACTGAGTCCCAGTCTTAATGACATTCTACTTCACCCAGCCATGATGGTTGTCAACTCTACAGACTTGATAAGATTGAGTATAAAGATAAGAAAGAAGATATACCCAGAGAGAACCCATTATAGAAACCTTGTATACAAACAGCTGGAGAGTGAACATCACAACCATATTCACCGCCTGCAAAAAAATTATTTTCTATAATCTTGTGTTGGTGCAGGAGCCTCTAACAACGCTGAGTGTCGGAAAACTCTCCACAACTAATCTATAAAAATAAAGGTCACCTCTCCCTTCAAAATAGACGCCATCTATTGGCTGTTTCTGAAAATTGAAGGCCTCAGGTGGATGACAAAGCCACAACACCAGCTTTGGCAAACTGAGAAGCGACATCCTGGAGACTATGGTTTTGTATTAATGATTTTTGTCAGTTTGCCAAAGCTGGTGTTGTGGCTTTGTCACCGACCCGAGGTCGCTAGTTTGTAGAACCGGCCAATAGATGGAGTCTATGAAAAAGCACAATTTGGATTATAGAATATAGATACAAGAAAATAAGACCTAATCCAAATAAATCAATAGCGTGTGGCATTTCAGTAACAGCATTGTTAACATCATTAGACAAAAGAATAAATGTTTATTATTTTGTCTGATGATGGTAACAATGCTGTTACCGAAACGTCACACACTATTAAATTATTTGGATTAGGTCTTATTACCTTGTAGATGGAGTCTAGTTTTGACATCTAGTTAGAAGGGAGAGGTGACCTTTAGTTTTAGAGATCCTCCTGGCACAGCTAACATCCAGTTTGAGACACCAGTGGAGGAGGACCTACCTGATTTTCTCCTGAATAGAGGCATCTCCTGACCACCCTGGAACACCAGCTGGT
Organism: Cordylochernes scorpioides; assembly: GCA_030710605.1. NCBI lineage: Eukaryota > Metazoa > Arthropoda > Arachnida > Pseudoscorpiones > Chernetidae > Cordylochernes > Cordylochernes scorpioides. The sequence goes on along the minus strand of CP092865.1, from coordinate 59,525,534 downwards.
TGTTAGCTCTCTGTGGACATCAACAATGTCATCAGCTGTATGTAAGTGTATAGTGGTACAGTAGAACCTCCCTTTAGAAGACACCTCCTTATAAAGGACAGTTATATTTGCAAAATTACCATTTTTACTATTTAGCAACTCAAATAGAGGACATCTCTCCCTAAAGGACACTTTGCAACTAGGTGTTTTATCTATTGGAGGTTAATTGAACAAAACTCCATTCCACATAGGTATTTCAGAAACTGATGGTTGGATCCCTAGTTCCCAATTTTCCCAATTTTTGACCAAAAATTCCAATTAGACATCCCCACTCCAATCAAGGAAAGTTTCAGATTTCTGTGGAATGTGATGATTCACTGTTTGTACCTTTCCTCAGGATTGCTCCCTCTATACTCTTGGCAAATTATACATATATTTATTATTAAAGAATTACAGTTTTTTTTCCTAAATCTACCTTCTGTTTAATTCTCTCATTACATCCACCTTCACACTAAAAAAAAAAACATATTTTATCTATTGGATATGTTTATCTTTTTGTTTGTTCACTTATCATTTGTTTGTTTGTTTACTATATATATATTTAGCATCCATGATAAGGCACAATTTGGATTATAAACACAAGGTAATAAGAACAAATCTAAATAAACAAATAGTGTGTGATGTTTCAGTAACATAACTATTTATTTTTAAAATAGAACAATACATAAATAAATCTTAAAAAAAAAAAAAAAAACATACAGTATATTGGATCAAAATATCATTTATTTTACCATTATTTCAGTTGGCTGAACGCCAACCTTTATCAAGGTATGTTATAACACCTTGATAAAGAATAACTTTTTAGGTCCATTGAAGTCTATCAAAAAGGTAAAGCACAATTTGGATTAAAGATTATAATAAAAGAAAATAAATAATTTGGATTCTGTCTTATTTTCTTTTATTATTACCTTGATAAAGATTGGCATTCAGCCAACTGAAATATTGGTAAAATAAATGATATTTTGATCCAATATATGGCTTTTTAATTTAAAAAAATAACTATTTATTTATTTAGATTTGGTCAGCTTGTGTTCAAACATTGTCTTGAGGCAGGTTTCCTACAGCTGGCAGAGTATCTGCTGTGAGAGAGGATATCATGCCCAGATTACACCTGGGAGATACTGGTGGCAGGTGAGCACACTGAGTGTCCTGCCCTGATAAATGCCCATATATGGTCACACAACCTGTACATTCATGATAAGGTACAATTTGGATTATAAACACAAGGTAACAAGACCACATCCATGATAAGGTACAATTTGGATTATAGATTATAAACACAAGGTAACAAGACCACATCTCCAATGAATAATTAGTGTGTCTGTCTGTAATCTGAAGATGGTAACAACGCTGTTACCTAAACATCACACACTATTTATCTGGATGTGGTCTTGTTACCTTGTGTTTATAATCTATAATCCAAATTGTACCTTATCATGGATGTGGTCTTATTACCTTGTGTTTATAATCCATAATCCAAATTGTACCTTATCACGGATGTGGTTTTGTTACCTTGTGTTTATAATCTACTAGCGGATGTACCCAGCTTCGCCCGGGTTTTACCTTAGTAATATATATAAATGAGTTTTAAAAATTGTAAAAAAAAATGCATTGGCCGGGAATCGAACCTGGGCCGCCCGCGTGGCAGGCGAGCATTCTACCACTGAACCACCGATTCTTATAAGAAATGGCCATATTTGAGTATTTATTCCATTCACAAAAGCAAACGATGACAGAATTGATTGTTGATGACTTTGATACTTGTATATTTTAATAATCCAAATTGTACCTTATCATGGATGTGGTCTTGTTACCTTGTGTTTATAATCTATAATCCAAATTGTACCTTATCATGGATGTGGTCTTGTTACCTTGTGTTTATAATCTATAATCTAAATTGTACCTTATCATGGATGTGGTCTTGTTACCTTGTGTTTATAATCTATAATCCAAATTGTACCTTATCATGGATGTGGTCTTGTTACCTTGTGTTTATAATCTATAATCTAAATTGTACCTTATCATGGATGTGGTCTTGTTACCTTGTGTTTATAATCTATAATCCAAATTGTACCTTATCATGGATGTGGTCTTGTTACCTTGTGTTTATAATCTATAATCCAAATTGTACCTTATCATGGATGTGGTCTTGTTACCTTGTGTTTATAATCTATAATCCAAATTGTACCTTATCATGGATGTGGTCTTGTTACCTTGTGTTTTTATAATCTATAATCCAAATTGTACCTTAACCACATACATTCATTTTTATATATTCTATATACAGTTACGAGCGTCATCCGTTCTTAATTCTTCATCTCCTAATCATTTGTCATCTCTGTCACCGTTTGCTTTTTCTTTGGAATGGCGCCCTCCTATTGGTTGGCTACGATCACGCCACCTTTGCGGATTATCATGGCCTGTACCATATGTAGACATGTGGTGTACTTACAGTAAAAGACAGTCGCTAACTACCCACCAGGATTATTGTTTTGAATTTCTCCATCATGACTGGAAATATGATTGGAGATAAGAAATCAGAAGATAACTTTCTAAATCCAATCTTTATTCATGTAAAATAATCAAAATATTTCCAAATTCAATTATTGTATTATATGAAATATTTTAAACCTAAATTCAATTTATCTGTGAAAAATAACTTATTCATAATAATAATATTTTATCATTTTACTACATTGTTTTAAATCAATGTAAATATTTCTTTGTAAATAACTGAGAAAAACTAAATCAAGAACCTTTTTTGGTTTCAATAAAACTCAATCAAATCTCTTAATAAAAAAATCTTAATTCAAGTCACCAATTGTTTTTATATTATTTATTGAGCACAATCAAGCTACAATAATGGCCATGTGTACTCTAAGGGGATAGTCAAAAATAAATAAATAATTGAAATAATAAAACATGGCAAATATTTACATAAATTTCTGTTTTACAAATTGTCTTTGACCACATTATCTCCATTCTTATGGCAACTTCCCAAAATGGTAATGGACAAAAGTTCAGACTTTTTAAAAAATTGAGTTTTGCATACATGAACTAGCTTAAACTGACAATCTTCACTTCAACAAAACCAAGACTATAATATATTTACTGATGGTGCATGGAAGGTAAATGGGCTTGCACAGAAACTCAAGGCCTACCTGTATGTGATATTTTTATTATAAAACCTTTATTATATTCCTTCTTTTTTTACTATTGTTCTATTATGGGTTCCAAAAGATTTTTGGAAGAAAATATATTGTTTTTAGGGTTCTTATATAATACACATTGTGAACGGATTCAGAGACAATTATAATTTATAAATTTTTATAATGAAAATTGTTCTAATTTATATAATAAATAGACGGGATATAAAAACTTGTAATAGACTAATTAAAATGACTTACTTATTTGTCATCTGAGCTCTTCTCGATGGCTTGCATATCATTTATGTGCGTATAAAAAATAGGAATGTTTACCAGTTTAGATTAATCATGCTAGTGTTATAAAATTATAAAGAAATTGTGCAAATCATACTCTGACACATTGGTTTGTTTTAAATATAGCTCTGAAATTAGTAATTAAGTGTTGTAATCATTTGTTCCGAGATATAAAAATATATATATACTATATAGTTTATAAGGTATCTATCTATTATATAATAATTTTTTAATTTATATTTATTATTTTTGCTTCCGTTTCTTAACAAGAGTTACAGGCGTAAAAATATAAATAAATAGAGACAAAATATTTTGGTCAAAATTTTTAAAATTCTATATTTCCCTAAGATTTCGCCTTTAGCTGTTAAATTTGATTATCATGCAAGTACACATGTTTATGTCGAAACTAGCCAAAGAACCCATTTTTATATTTTAACTTCCAATTCCTCACATTCCCACGCAAGCCATTTTATTTATATATTTTGAAATATTGTGACACACTCAGACACATATATATAAATTTGTGATTGTTATCACAAGTCTAATACATAATTGAATTTATACATATATATATTAAAAAACGAAAGAAAAAGATAAAAGATAAAAAAATATATATGTAAAGAAAAGGGAATTTTCTGATCATGAAACAAAAATTTACTAATGGGTTGCGCCATCTATTGTAAAAATCTATATGTTGATTTTTTTAAAAATTATTCCATAATTGGCCCTATACCCTTTCTTGATTAATTGAGAAAAGCTAACCCCGTTTCATGCTGTTGGCCATCATCAGTGCGAAAAAACTGTTCCTCATCGACCAAAAAAGCTGGTCTTGGGGCATCATGAAAACCATAAAACAGGTATTTGGGTCAGAAGAGTATGAGACCGCCAAACAATGTAATTTGACCCAAATACCTGTTTCATGGTTTTTCAGGAGGCCCCAAATAATAGCTTTCTTGGTCGTTGAGGTACAGCTTGCATCACGCTGACGAAGGCAAGAAGAAACGCATACATGTTTACTTGATTAATCAATAGAGTATTTGGACAATTATGTAATAATTAAAAACCAACGATTAGTTGATATTTATTATACATATTCATTTTTGTACTATTTGAAAAATAAGAAGAAATTGAAAAACGGTCAGGTGTTATTACTAAAAACAAAATTGGCATTTCCTGACCGCTCACATGAGCATTTTAGATGTCAGAGCGCCATCTAGTGGAACAAAAATCAACTAAGCGTTGATTTAGCTTGTTTCAAAAATATTTGGCCAACCCAATTTCTTGATAAATCAAGAAAATTAAAACATGTACGCCTTTAAGACTGTTGGCCTTTGTCAGCGTGGTGCAGATGTTGGGCCAGATTTTGACAAAAACAGTCCCAACAATGATGTAAACATTTACATCATATATGCACAGTGTCTTGCCGAAGTGTTTGGTGTCCAGATGGAGATCCCACAACGATGGCCGACGGTGCTCTAAAGGTCAAAGCAGGGGAGGACGCCCAATCGGAGGTGACACTGGTGGTACCGTGACCAAGATACCGGCTGACCCTCCACAGAAGGACAACAACGAGGCGGGTTGGAAAATGGAGAACTGGAAGCAACCCTGGGCGTGTACTCCAAGACCCGCAGTAGAAAAATGGAGAATTCCCCAACGAGGAATCTCAACGATGCTTTTAAGACCAGAAGCCGGGAAGACACCCAGCTGGAGATGACACCTATGCCTTTAATGTCCAGAAAGGTGGAGATGACACATATGCCTTTAAAGACCAGAAGCCGGGGAAGACACCCAGCTGGAGATGACACAGGTCCTGCCCAAGGATCCCGAAGCCCATTGCAGAGAGGTCCAGCGGAGGATATACAAACTATGTACATATGTGCATATGTTAACTAATGCCAATCACCTTTTTTTTATGCAACATGAAACGTCCAAAAGGGTTATATTACCATTTCGAAAATTTCCTAAATTTATTTTTCTTTATTCTAAAAATGAATAAAAGCCAATTACTGGCATATCCAGATAGATTGGACATATTTCCTTATTTTAAAATTTCTTAAAGAAGATATTATTATATAAATTTCTCAAAGGGGCAAATATGTTAGATTTTATTAATTTTATTACTAATCCAAATTATCTCTTGATAAGAAAGATAATATAATTTTACCTTTATTATTTATTTTATTCTAAAATGAATAAAATCGATCACACACATATCTAGATAAAATGGGTGTGTCTAGTTATTTAAATTTCTTGAAGAAGAAATTATTTAAATTTCTCAAAGGATAAGCATTTATATTTATTATTTCAAAATTTTCTCTTTTAAAAATAATAATAATATTTTATTATTTAATTATATTCTAAGAATATTAATTAATTTATTTTTTTACTCTGTAGGAAGATGACGATTTGCCTTGGGGGGCGCTGTTTAAAAAAATAACGGTTAGTTTGAACGAGAGGGCGCGACCTGACGGGGGTAGGCGGGCGAAGAGGTCGATTCTGAGGGAGCGCTGACATCCAGGGAGAAATGGTATGTTAACATATTCTCTATTAATTTAGGGCATATTTAATATGTCAAAGAGGCATATTTATAGCTTATTTTAATAGGTAGGAAAAATTCATATTTTGTTTTTGTATGAAGTCTTAGAGTCTGATAAAAAAAAATAGATTTTATGTTCATTTAGTACTGCCTACAAACGAAAGTTTGTAAGAAAATCTACCAAGGTAGAACTAAGGCTCATGTTCCACTATTTTTTTGGTATGTTTGTAAATTATGGCACGTTTTGTATGTCGAGAAAGGCATATCTATGGTTTTAATAGGTAAAAAAAATCATTCTTGCTTGAAATCCTTAAACAAAATTTTTTTGTCCATGTAGAATTGTCCATGAAATGAAATTTGTAAGGTCCATTGAGATAACAATAAAACCCTTGATTTATTATTTTAAAGATGTGTTTGTGATACTTTACCCTGAAACAAAAATGCACATTATGTATTAAACATGGACCTTTTTGTGTTCGCTATATCCTCCTACATGTGTATCTGAGTTTTAACCCAAGTTGGTATATAACTAAACAATGTTGTTTCTGAGCTAAAAGACAAAGTATAAGGTTGAGATGTCCTCGATAGGACCTTGTAAAGTGACCTAACATTTTGGCGCCCGTCGCGAGGCAAGAAACTACTGAAAATGGCAAAGTAATTTGCAGGAAGTAAGCCTACGACCCTGAGATAAAAATCCATGCCTCTACCACATATTTTTTTGAAAAATACGTTAGACCGCCATATTTTAAAATTTCAATAATTATTAATCGTTAAGCATTAAAATACGCATTCTTTTGATTCCCAGTTTTCTTTATGTAATTTTCGTGCATTTCAATATATTTTCAAACACATGTTTTCACATATTTTTGAAAAATACGTTAAACCGCCATATTTTAAAATTTTAATAATTATTCATCGTTAAGCATTAAAATACGCATTCTTTTGATTCCCAGTTTTCTTTATGTAATTTTCGTGCATTTCAATATATTTTCAAACACATGTTTCACATATTTTTGAAAAATACGTTATACCGCCATATTTTAAAATTTTAATAATTATTCATCGTTAAGCATTAAAATACGCATTCTTTTGATTCCCAGTTTTCTTTATGTAATTTTCGTGCATTTCAATATATTTTCAAACACATGTTTTCACATATTTTTGAAAAATACGTTAAACCGCCATATTTTAAAATTTTAATAATTATTCATCGTTAAGCATTAAAATACGCATTCTTTTGATTCCCAGTTTTCTTTATGTAATTTTCGTGCATTTCAATATATTTTCAAACACATGTTTTCACATATTTTTGAAAAATACGTTATACCGCCATATTTTAAAATTTTAATAATTATTCATCGTTAAGCATTAAAATACGCATTCTTTTGATTCCCAGTTTTCTTTATGTAATTTTCGTGCATTTCAATATATTTTCAAACACATGTTTTTACATATTTTTTAAAAATACGTTAAACCGCCATATTTTAAAATTTTAATAATTATTCATCGTTAAGCATTAAAATACGCATTCTTTTGATTCCCAGTTTTCTTTATGTAATTTTCGTGCATTTCAATATATTTTCAAACACGTTTTCACATATTTTTGAAAAATACAAACCGCCATATTTAAAAATTTTAATAATTATTCATCGTTAAGCATTAAAATATGCATAGGCTATTCTTTTTTAAATTTTTTATTTTTTTTTCTCTATGTATTCAAAACGACTTTACATATTTTGCGCACGCGTTATTTTATACCTTTTATTCGAAAATGTCTTTTACCCACTTTAAAAATACGTTATAATGGCGTACAATCGTTTTGAGTCAATAGTTTTTTTATTTTGTTCAAAACGCCTTTACATATTTGCGCGTGTTATTTTATACCTTTTATTCGAAAATGTCTTTTACCCACTTTAAAAATACGTTATAATGGCGTACAATCGTTTTGAGTCAATATTTTTTATTTGTTCAAGAAAGTCGTTGGTAATTTCCATGCAATATTTTAAAGTTTTTTTTTTTATAATTATTTTTATCGCTTTTTTTTTCTTTAATCATTTTATCGCTAAGATTTTAAACTATAAACTAATTTTATATGGTTCTTAAAATATTGGGACACGAACTTAGGCCTAAAAACAATGCCTTTCTCAAAACCTGAGAATTTCCCGCAAGTTCCAAATTTAGAACCCCCACCCCCTTCAGGGACATATGTGAAGAGGGGGACACATGTGCAAGGGGGGTGGAAGTAGGGGTATTTTGGGTGACCACACATGTAAAACACATGTGAACGCTTTAGGCGGGAAGAAGGAAACAACTAAGGGTTCAGTTGACTGCCAGCATCTGAATTGAAAAGATCCAACTGAGGACCACGCCTGCCGAAAAGGAGAACGCCACAGCTAGCCAAGCCCAGCTGCCCTCCATGCTGTACAACCTAGAAAAGTTTGAAGGGAAGGGCATAGTCCCCTTTACAAAGTTCATAAAGGACTTTGAGCTCGTCTACGACCTAAGGGCCCTGGACGACGCCAGAAAAATAATCCTCCTGGATAACCACCTCCGAGGGGCTGCAAGGGAGTTTGCCTTCCAATCCCAACAAATCCGTCTTGGGTATGAAGAACTGAAGGAGAGTCTCGAGAGACGATTCCGAAAGAGAGTCTCCACAAGGGAGATGAGGAGCCAGTTCTTCTCCTGTAGACAGGGAGCCGGGGAGAAAGTCCGGGACTTCGCCGCACGGGTGAGCGACCTTGCGGCGGGAGCAGAGTCGGATGGCCTGAAGATAGGCATCTCGGAGGTCGCAGAGGTCTTCATCGATGGACTCTGCCCCAGCCTGTGGGAAAAGGCTCCCCTCTACCAAGGCGAACCCTGGGAGACCCTAGTCGGCAAGCTACAGTGGTTAGAGCAAAGGAAGGAGGACTACAGGGAGGCACAGCGCTCCAGCACCGACAGGAACGGCCAGAGGCTGGGCGACATGGGCAACAAATTGGCCGAACTGGAGAGGAAAATGAAGGCACTAGAGACTGAGAATATGGCCCTTAGGAGACAAAGGGGAAGTGCCAATAGTGCAAATAACGAGGGAAGAAGGTGGCCAACACACCCCACAGGAAGAGGGGAATACGAAGGAGACAACACAGAGGATAATAGAAGGGGAGCCCCCTTCAGGAACTGGCAGGGAGACCAGCACAACAACCATTCAGGCAGCAACGGAATCCGCCCCCACCTAGACAAGAAAGGAGGGACCCCAACGGTGAAAGGGAGGAGAACCCTGGAGTGGACTACAAGAAACAAGATGCAAGAAGACCACCCCCCAAGTGCTATAGGTGCGGCGAGCCAGGACACCTCATCCGGGACTGCCAGCAGACGCAAAGAAAAAACTAGGTCCGGCTTGCCTCAAGGCGGGAGGGGGATTTGCGGCCAGTTTACCTGCCATAAATATGTATATATTAAATAAGGAGAGGTCTCTAAGCGAGAGGTCTCTAAAATTCATCATAGACTCGGGCTCAGAGGCCAATATTGTAAATATTGATAGTTTAAAAATATGCACTGAGGGATTAAACAAACCAACTTACCTTAAAGGTATAACAGGCAAGTCTTTAAGGTCACTAGGGAGTGAGGTGTTAGAGATAGGAGCGACAGTGAATGGTAAACCCATTAGGGAAGTGAGAACGACCCTCGAGTATTGCCACATGGGGGAAATAGGATTCGATGGCATACTTGGGTTACCAGGTTTCCGAGCTCTAAAACTACACCTCAGCTATGACGGGAGTGTTAGATCCGATTACGAAAGGAAAGAAGATCCGACCAAGTCGGCCTTTCTTTCTTCATTACAAACCATAGAAATGTCTCCTCAACCACCCAGGATACCCTTAAACAAAATCCACACGGGCGAAGATATTCTCAGGGCTTTCAGCCATTGTTTCTGTAGGGATATAAGAGACATGGGGAATGGCTCCACCATCACAGCCCCTAAGCTGAAGATGCTGACCAGCAAACCAATATATAGGAGGCAATACCCGATCCCGAACAGACTAGTCTCAAAGGTGAAAACGTTAGTAGACGAACTGGAAGAAGTAGGGATAATAGAAGGGAGTACCTCTCTGTGGAATTCCCCTCTATTCCCGGTTGCCAAAACTGATGGTAGTGTTCGCATCACCATGGATCTACGTCTGATCAATGAGGCAACTGAATTCTTCCCGTTCCCGATACCCCGTGTTGAAGACAATCTGCGCGCATTCGCGGGTGCAAAGGTCTTCAGCACATTAGATCTGACTTCTGGATTCTTCCAGATTCACATCCTGGAGAGTGACAGAGATTACTTTACCGTCTCTCTACCCTGGGGAAGTTACCGCTTCACGCGTTTGCCACAAGGAGCTAAAAACTCGGCACAAGTCTTCCAGTGGGCCATGAACTTGGTCCTGGGTGACTTGTTGTTCAAATGCGTTTGTCTGTACATAGATGACGTCATTGTCTACAGCGACTCTCACGAGCAGCATGTAGCGGACCTCGCCGCTGTACTCGAACGCCTGAGTAAGTTCGGTTTGAAGGCCAAATACGGGAAGAGCTATCTCTTCAGGGACTCGGTAGAGTATCTGGGTCATGTAATTGACCGAAATGGGATCGAACCCATGTGGGATAATGTCGCCGCTCTCAGGGATTTGAAACGACCTCATAACATCAAGGCAGTCAGAAGTCTATTGGGTACGGTTAACTACTACCGACGCTTTATTCCCAACGCAGGTGAGGTCCTGGCTCCACTGAGCAACTTATTAAGGAAGGGGCATAGATTTGCTTGGGGTATGGCAGAGCAGTCAGCCTTTGAGACAGTGAAGGGAATATTAACCAGCAAGCCATTACTAATTCACCCGACCATAGGGATACCTTTCATCCTGAACACTGACGCCAGTGGAATAGCGGTAGGCGCTTGCCTCCAACAGGAGGTCAATGGGACAGTGAGACCAATTGCTTACTATAGCAAGCGACTGACAGGTCCTGAGATCCGCTATTCTACAACAGAAAAGGAGGCTTATGCAGTAGTGTTGTCCCTACAACACTTTAAACACCTCCTGGTGGGCAGTAGGGTAGAAGTACATACTGACCATAAACCGATTACGTATAATAAGGGGTCTGATTATAAGAACGCTCGACTGTCTAGATGGGCAGAGATCATCCAAGACTTCAACGTTACATTCATTTATGTCCCGGGGAAGGAAAACACGGTAGCCGACTTTCTTAGTAGGTTCCCGTGCGAGGATGATCCAAACCTATCACAAGATAGGAGGGTGGTGGCTGCGGTGGTACGAGACCGTCGGCCCCCCTTATTAAATAGTAATCAGATATGGGAAGGCTTGCTTCAAGAGAAAGGATGGGCCCCAGTAATAAATAGGTTAACGAAATTAAAATCGGGTAGCACGGAAAGGTATAATAACCGGGAGTACAGGTTACAAGACAAATACCTCGTCACAAAGAATGAAAAGGGTACCTGGGTGAAGGTGGTTCCTACAGGTTTTAGGGAAGCAGTGATCAGTTATCATCATGATATTCCTACTGGAGGTCATTTCGGAGTTTAAAAGGTTATGAGAAGGCTAAAGGGTGACTATTACTGGCCTGGTATGAGGACTCAAGTCCGGAAATATATACGCAGATGCGAGAGTTGTCAGCTATCAAATCAAGGCGTAGCCAAAGCCGCTAGTGCTCCCCACTTTAGACCCGAAAAACCCTTTGAACATATAGCTCTCGACTTCATAGGACCATTGGAGACAACCCCAAGAGGTTATTCGAGTATTTTGACTATTGTGGACCTATTTACTAAGTTCCCGATTCTGATTCCCACTAAGGACCAGTGTGCCAATACAGTGGTTAGGGCCTTATTGGAGAGGATAATCACTACCTTTGGAGTACCAAAAACAATACTCTCTGACCGAGGTTCAGCATTCATGAGTTGCGTATTTAAGGGAGTTTGCAAAGCCATGGGAGTTGGTGCAGTAAATACCACAGCCTGGAGACCTCAGAGTAATGGCGCCGCAGAAAGACTCAATAGGACGGTAATAGAATCTTTACGCAGGTGTACAGCGGGGAACAATTGGGATACCACCTTACCAATGGTAGCTTTCGCTATCAGAACCACTGTACATGCTAGTACTGGATTCACTCCAGCGAAACTGGTCTTTGGACATGAGCTGAGGCTTCCACAACCTTTCCAGGAAGAGGAGCTTAATCCTATATGTGAAGATTCAATTACCGAAATGGCGGTCTTCTATGAGCGGGAATTGGTGGAGGAGGTTGAGAAAATGAGAGAGATGGTGAGGCAAACTTACTTGGATGAGCAACAAGAAGCCAGGGCTAAATTCGAAGCTAGAGAGTTAAGAACCTTTGAGATGGGGGATCTAGTTTTGGTGAAGAGAATGCACGAGACGAAAGGACGTCATAAATTTGAGCCGAGGTATAGAGGACCATATGAGGTAGCACAAAGGGCGGGCGACACTGTTTATCTTTTGAAGGACTTGGAGACGGGGAACTTAGATAAAATCCACATAGACAAGATGAAGGCCTATCATGCCCCAGTAAGAACTTACCCTGCGGGGGACAAAAACATACAAGAACAGACAAATGATGTCATCAATGATGAAGATCACTGGGTACATCCAACGTATCCTATATATTCCCATAGACCTGTAGAACCAGAGGAACCACAAGAGACGGCAATCTTAAGAAACCCACTAGGGATAGTGAATAGGGTAATTTGTGGCAATGTAGGCGGCCTTGAAATACGCCGTACAACCAGGGTCAAGAAGCCCACAGGGTGTAAGTCATGCCCAGGCTGTCAATGAGTAAATCTATAGAATGTGTACTAAATTTTAGTTAAATTTTGATCATAGTATGAAGTGTTAGAAAGTGATTTAAAGGTCTTAGAATATGGCCTTAAAGAGTTTTCAGTTTTTTTTCTTTTAATTACAACCTTGGTTTTAGATTCTAAGTGTCACTGTAAAGGGGGTTTTCAGTTTTTTTTTGCTACATTGAGCTTTAATGTGAGAAAGTGAATCTAGGAGTTTTTGTTTGTTTGTTTGTTGTGTTTATAATAACACAATGTGGTTCAAGATTGAACTAAGTTCAGCAGTTTATTTTTATTTTTGTTTAGGGTTCTGAACTTTGGTTCAACTTTAAAATTAGATAAAGGGACTTAGACGCACTAGATAACTGCTGTGCTTATAACCAATTCTCTATGGACGAACTTGGAACACGCGTTGGGTAAAACTTGACTCCCTTTAATCCCTTGGGTCCAAAATACAGTTCAAGGAGAATTTCTAATGAAAGTGTGTAGGGCAGTTGTGGTCTAAGAGTTGATATGTTAGGATAACGAGTGATCTCTGTTGTTAAACTCCAAAGCAGGTTGGGTATTGAAAGCCCTATGATTCCAAAGGAGGGGTTTAGCTGAATAGCAGGGAAGGGAAGACGCCAATAACCTTATATGGGAAGTAGGGTTGGCAAACACTTGTAGATCTATCATGTTTAGCAATGAGATAAATGCTCGAAGTTCAGTTCGCTCCAATTTAAGTGCTAGTTTTGATGATTCGTTTTGTTTAGACACCAAGTGTCAAGATAAGAAGAAGAGTTTCAAACTGTCAGACGCACAGAGTTAATGATAGGTTAGATTTCGGTATTTGATTGTCAACAATCAATTTTATTAATTTGTTTAAGTATAACTATTATTTATTTAAGTACAATTAATTTATAGAGTTTGTAAGAGGCATTTCCTTTTGAGTAGACTAGGACATTAGTCCCTGATCTGTTTTAACTTGTTAATTTTATTTGATTTCACATTTGTCCTGGAAGATTTATTACTATTAAGGCATATTGATAATGATATTTTTATAGTATTTTGGTTTTTATGATAGAGTCTAACTTTAGTTTGAATGCGATCGTGAATGTAATGAATGAATGTAATGATCAATGAATGAGGCCACAAAGTTAAAGTTTAACATACTGTTAATCCAAAAGTACATTAGAATAGTATTAGGGAATTTATTAGGTTCGATTTTAATTTTTGATTTCTTTTTTTTTTGTTAGGATCGATAGCCTCACAGGACTGTACAACTCTATTGATAGGAAGGTATTCGCTCCCTCTGTTAGGCCTCCTTTTAAAGGAGTATAAGTATGATTTCTTTTATTAGGGTAATCAATTACTCTATTTCATTATATCAACTTGAATTCTAAGAGTCGTAGATAATGATCATGTCTTGATTCTCAGACTGGAAGATTGTGGGAGGTTATGATCAGACCAGAAAGCCCACAAAACTTCTCCTCATTAGAGGGAACGGAGAGGTATCAGGTGAACTTTGTGCTAGGTGGGGGATTTAGTTGCCGATGTCGCAAGCTAAGTGCACAGCGACAGACCTCGGGTAACCGATCTGACATCGTAGTTTACGACGCTTCAAGCGTGGCTGAGATGAGGGTGATTCAGACGGGAGGTTGGGAAGGATCGGCACGTTGAATGCTCTTCTATATATTGCGCAGCTTGGAACCAATCTTCTATGGACAAACTTGGAACATGTGGTGGGTAAAAATTGAATTCCCTATAACTCCTTGTTTCTAAGTCGAAATCTAAAGGGGGTTCCTAATGAGAGTTAACAGCGTGTAAGATGGACTGTCCAGATTATTTGTGTTTTATATCGCCCCAGGCTAGCAAAAGTTAATCACCTAATAAAGACCATCGTCTACCATACGTTTAGTTAGAACGAGTTCAAGTCTAAATACCAGTTAGTAAGTAAAATTTTTTTTCACGAGGATGACTCGTTCTATGTTAAGATAAGTTTTAAATTAGTAGGACGCCTAAATGAACCTTTGAAGCAGATTGCCAGAACAAGCCAATACAGTATTCCAGATTTGAAGAAGGAGGAAGTTTTAAAGGGGGATTGAATATCAAAATATTTTTTTTTGTTTTGGCTGTGAAATGGCCCAGAGCAATAAGTTTATTCTTTTTTATTTTTTTTAGGACAAAGAGTCAAAATTACAGAGAGATATTAAGAACTCAAGTGGGAAGATATATCGTAAGGTATAAGTTAGACCTAGGTTGTTAGTCATCATCATTTACTCTTCGAGGTTAATTTATGTATTTTATTAAAGTGAATTTATTGATTAAAAATATGAGTACACATTCTATAGATAAGCTAAACAATGTATAATAGAGGTTAACAACAGTGTTCAACTAAAGACAAAGAGAAGTAAGATTGTCACCTCAGCTAGGGAAATTTTTGGAGATAATCTGGTTTAAAGAATTACTGACTACTAAGATTTCTATTTTTTATGGTTAAGAGAGGCGGAGAACACGTCAGACAAACACTCCCAGTGACAAGTTAGTAAGAACAAATTTTCAAGTAATACGTGTAATTTTTGAAATACTCGCGAAATGCCCTTGATCCTCAGTGCATATTTATTTCTTCGTTATTATATATTCAATAATACCATTTACCATGTATAATTTTTTAAATTATATTCATGTATATTTATATATATATATAAGGTACAATTTGGATTATAGACGTAAGATGTCGGGACCAAATCCAAACACATGATGTGTGACATTTTGGTAGCAGCGTCGTTACCATCTTCAGACAAATGCACTAAATAAGTTTAGCTACAGCGTATATATATATTTTGTTTATTTATCATAATGTATCTCCCATATCAACGTTATTTCCTTCCTATATATCATATTCATCCAAATTTTGGCGTATTTATTATCCTGAGATAGTATTTACTCATTTAATATATACCATCCACCATGTATATTTCCTTTCTTATTATATTCAGGTATATTTATATATAGATAGAGCACAGTTTGAATTATAGACTATAAAATCAAGATAACGAGGCCGATCCCAAAATAAATAGATAGTGTGTCACATTTCGGTAACAGCGTTGTTACCATCTTCAGACAAATGTACTGAATGAAAGGGTTTAACCACAGCTTATATATTTATTTGTTTATCATTGTATATCCTATATATATCAAGTCATTTCCTTTCCACGTATAGCATATATTCATTTGGATTTTTTTTACGTATCATTGTATACCTTATATATCTACGTCATTTCTGTCTACTCTATTATTATTGTCATTTGATCGAATAGGCCTATTTAATTTGTCTTATATAACCTTGTATAACCATTTTTTTATGTGTCTCATCATGTATAGTTAATATTTTTTTTAGATGTGTTTTAGGAATTGGACATATCTACATTTTACACGCACAATTCCTTGGCGCCCATATGATTATGTTTATCTAGGACGGTCTAAGGGTCTGTTTGTACAGGATCTGGGTCTAGACCACTTCCCCATTACCTCCTATAGGGGCTGCGGCTGGGAACGTGTGGATTCACCTCACATCTGGGCCAAACCCTCTGGCATACAGACAGCGAAAGATGGGCTTAGTATTTTGCCCATTAAATGGTAGGATAAGATTTCCTTTCAATATTGCGATGAGTTAACCTGTCCTAGGTTCCATGGCCCGTTTGTTTCCCCTTTGCCTGAGTGTCGGTGATTGCATATACTGGTATCGTAAAAAAATGCATTTCTTCCAAAATCATATTTATCAAAGAGCATGAACAGATCTGAATTGGAATAAACACATTTTTTCACTCTGGCAGGGGAGGAATTGTTGGGCCAGATTTTCACAAAAACAGTCCCAACAATGATGTAAACATTTACATCATATATGCACAGTGTCTTGCCGAAGTGTTTGGTGTCCAGATGGAGATCCCACAACGATGGCCGACGGTGCTCTAAAGGTCAAAGCAGGGGAGGACGCCCAATCGGAGGTGACACTGGTGGTACCGTGACCAAGATACCGGCCGACCCTCCACAGAAGGACAACAACGAGGCGGATTGGAAAATGGAGAACTGGAAGCAACCCTGGGCGTGTACTCCAAGACCCGCTGTAGAAAAATGGAGAATTCCCCAACGAGGAATCTCAACGATGCTTTTAAGACCAGAAGCCGGGAAGACACCCAGCTGGAGATGACACCTATGCCTTTAAAGTCCAGAAAGGTGGAGATGACACATATGCCTTTAAAGACCAGAAGCCGGGGAAGACACCCAGCTGGAGATGACACGGGTCCTGCCCAAGGATCCCGAAGCCCATTGCAGAGAGGTCCAGCGGAGGATATACAAGCTATGTACATATGTGCATATGTTAACTAATGCCAATCACCTTTTTTTTATGCAACATGAAACGTCCAAAAGGGTTATATTACCATTTCGAAAATTTCCTAAATTTATTTTTCTTTATTCTAAAAATGAATAAAAGCCAATTACTGGCATATCCAGATAGATTGGACATATTTCCTTATTTTAAAATTTCTTAAAGAAGAAATTAATATATAAATTTCTCAAAGGGGCAAATATGTTAGATTTTATTAATTTTATTACTAATCCAAATTATCTCTTGATAAGAAAGATAATATAATTTTACCTTTATTATTTATTTTATTCTAAAATGAATAAAATCGATCACACACATATCTAGATAAAATGGGTGTGTCTAGTTATTTAAATTTCTTGAAGAAGAAATTATTATATAAATTTCTCAAAGAGAGAGAGGATAAGCATTTATATTTTTATTATTCAAAAATTTTCTCTTTTAAAAATAATAATAATATTTTATTATTTAATTATATTCTAAGAATATTAATTTATTTTTTTTTTACTCTGTAGGAAGATGACGATTTGCCTTGGGGGGCGCTGTTTAAAAAAATAACGGTTAGTTTGAACGAGAGGGCGCGACCTGACGGGGGTAGGCGGGCGAAGAGGTCGATCCTGAGGGAGCGCTGACATCCGGGGAGAAATGGTATGTTAACATCTTCTCTATTAATTTAGGGCATATTTAATATGTCAAAGAGGCATATTTATAGCTTATTTTAATAGGTAGGAAAAATTCATATTTTGTTTTTGTATGAAGTCTTAGAGTCTGATAAAAAAAATAGATTTTATGTTCATTTAGTACTGCCTACAAACGAAAGTTTGTAAGAAAATCTACCAAGGTAGAACAAAGGCTCATGTTCCACTATTTTTTTTTGGTATGTTTGTAAATTATGGCACGTTTTGTATGTCGAGAAAGGCATATCTATGGTTTTAATAGGTAAAAAAAAAAAATCATTCTTGCTTGAAATCCTTAAACAAAAATTTTTTGTCCATGTAGAATTGTCCATGAAATGAAATTTGTAAGGTCCATTGAGATAACAATAAAACCCTTGATTTATTATTTTAAAGATGTGTTTGTGATACTTTACCCTGAAACAAAAATGCACATTATGTATTAAACATGGACCTTTTTGTGTTCGCTATATCCTCCTACATGTGTATCTGAGTTTTAACCCAAGTTGGTATATAACTAAACAATGTTGTTGCTGAGCTAAAAGACAAAGTATAAGGTTGAGATGTCCTCGATAGGACCTTGTAAAGTGACCTAACACAGACTGTACCTCCGAATATACCAAAAATTTGGTCCCAGAGGCTTCCTGAGAAATCAAGAAATGGGTATTCAAGACCAAGTTTGCTTAACGTGTAAGACGTCAAAACTTTGGCAGATTGTGAAGATTCCATTAGGTCTCTTGTGGATCTCCTAGAATTAAAGTCCGCCCTGGGCTGATGAGACAAAACCAAGGTCTCCAGGTGGATGCTTCTCAGTTTGTTAAAGCTGGTGTTATGGGGTTTTCACCGACCCAAGGCCGCTAGTTTGCGACGACGGTCAATAGATGGCGTCTGATATGTATTCATAATATTTATTATTTAATTATTTGTGACCATTGACCTGAATGCAGAATTTGCATAGGTAATTATTATTATAGAATGTAACTTGTGCGATTATGACTATTAAATCATTAGTAGGTAAAATAAATGAGTGATCATTAAATCCTAAATACACCACAGCTAGCGACGAGGATTAAAAAGTAAGTTTAATTATGTCAAATATTGTGCCATTTCCAGTTTTCACCCCAGATCAAGACTTTGAAATTTTCGTGAAATGTTTACGTTTTGCTTTTGCTGCTAATGATACTTCGTTAGCTAAACAAGTACCAGTTTTACTGGCGGTGATAGGCCCAAAATTATTTAAATTGGCCGAAGATTTGGTAGCGCCTGAAAAGCTGGAAACAAAATCATTTGATGAAATTGTCGCACTTTTAAATAGACATCTCGCACCTACACCTAGAGTCACACCAGCTAGATATAATTTTTTAAAGTCAAGTCAAGAAGATGAAACTATATCTCAATTTATGGCAACATTGAGGGGTCTAGCAGAGCCTTGTAAATTTGGAAGCATGTTAAATGAAATGCTAAGAGATAAATTAGTGGTTGGCGTTAGATCCGAAAATTTACAGAAACGCCTATTGCAAGAAGGCGATGACGCAACATTGGACAAAATTTATGAAATTGCATTATCATACGAAGCCGCAGAACGAGATTTATTATCAATGAAAAAGGTAGATTATGCAGATGCAAATGTTCATGATGTTAAAAAATTAAATAGTGCATGTTCTCATTGTGGTAGACATAATCATCTATCAAATAAATGCTTTTTTAAAAACGCAAAATGTCATGAATGTGGAAAAATTGGACATATAAAGCCGGCTTGTAAAAATAGAAAAACTAAATATGCAAAAATACAGCATGGATCAAAGCTACTGGAAAAATAAATGTGGTTGAAGCAAGTGAAAATAGAAAATATTTTATTACGTTAAATGTGGACAACAAAAATATACAGTTTGAATTCGATACAGGTAGTTGTCACACGTTGATGCCAATAAATTTATATAAGAAATTGTGGAATAAGAAAATATCTCCTATAAATTTACATCTTAAATCATATTCAAATACGAAGATTGATGTTATTGGCAAAAGAGAAGTGTTCGTAGCAGAGGCCAACAAAAGTCTTCCATTGATTATAACTGAAACAAATAGGCCTGTATTGCTTGGCACTACTTGGATCAAGTGCTTGCCTGCTAAATTTTTAAAATTCTCGGACATAAATTCAGTCCAAGAAACAACATGTTCCTCTTTGGTAAATAAATTTGCAGAGGTTTTTGTCACATCAAATGTAGGTATAATTAAGGATCATAAGGCGCATCTAATTCTTAGAAAAGATGCTAATCCTAGATTTTTCAGGGCGAGAAATGTTCCTTATGTAATGAGAAACGCCATTGAAAAAGAATTGAAAAATCTGGAGGCCCAAGGAGTAATTACAAAAATAGAAAGAAGCGATTGGGCTACTCCTATAGTTCCTATAATGAAAAAGAATGGCCATGTCCGTATTTGCGGAGATTTCAAAATAACACTAAACCCTGTCCTTAAAATTGACCAATATCCACTACCTAAAATAGAAGACATTTTTGCCATTCTCGGAAGAGGAATAAATTTTAGTAAAATAGATTTGTCCCAGGCATATTTACAATTAGAATTGGACGAAAATTCAAAAGAAATGGCTGTAATAAATACACATAAAGGACTCTATAGATATAATAGACTTCCTTTCGGCATTGCTTCTGCACCAGCAATATGGCAGCGAATAATTGAACAAATATTGTCCGGCATACCAGGAACACTTGTCTATCTGGATGATATACTAATTACCGGAGAGTCAGAGGCTGATCATCTTAGAAATTTGGAGGCAGTCTTAAATAAATTAAATGAATATGGCCTCAAGGCTAACAGGGAAAAATGCAATTTTTTCCAAGAAAGTCTTGAATATTGCGGTCATGTGATCGATAAAATGGGTTTGCATAAAACAAATGATAAGATAAGGGCTGTTTTGGAATTTTATTTGGTGGCCTGGAATAGATCGTGAAATAGAGAAAATTACTAGTCTGCAGAGAGTGTAATATAAATAACCATACGTTAAAGCAAGAAAGTGTTCACAGGTGGGAATCTGCTCCTACACCATGGTATCGAGTTCACTTAGATTTCGCGGGTTCATTCATGAACAAAATGTTCTTAATTGTCATTGACAGTTATTCGAAGTGGCCGGAAGTTATTATAATGAATTCCACGACCGCGGGAAATACTATCAGAGTTCTGAGAGACTTATTCTCGCGCTATGGTATTCCTGACCAAGTGGTCACGGATAACGGCCCTCAATTCGTTTCGGAAGAAATGAAATATTTTTTTAGAATCAAATGGAGTTTATCATTTGAGGTCTGCTCCTTATTTTCCAGCTACCAATGGTTTGGCAGAACGTTTTGTACAAACTCTGAAAAGAAGCTTAAAGAATATGAGAAATGAAGAATTAAATGAGTTTGGCAAATTTTCTGTGCACATATAGAACAGTACCACATTCGAGCACTAGGGAAGCCCCAGCAGTCCTTTTTTTAAAGCGGATGCTTAAAAGTAGGTGGAACCTATTGAAGCCAAAATTGGAAGTCAAACCAGGATTTAAAAAGGGATATTCCACTGATTTTGAGGAGGACGAGAATATCTTAGTCAGAGACTTTCTGGGTCCAAATAAATGGAAGGAGGGAAAAATTGTAAGAAGACTTGGAAAGTGTTTTTACACTGTTAAATTGAATGACGGCAGATTATGGAGACGGCACGTATGCCAATTAAGAAAAAGTTACATCGCGCCTAGTCCAGCTTCCGAGATATTTCTGCCGGAGCAATTGATAAATTATCCAAGAAATGAGAGCCGTGCAGAGGATGGTTCTGTGGAGATTCCAGTCTCTCCCAGTAAAGAGAACATTCCCTCCTCTTCAGGAATCTCTGCACCAGAGGAGCCCGGTTCCGCAGCTTCGGCGTCGGACCAGGATAGGACGCCCCAGCGGCGGTATCCTATGAGGGACAGGAGACCTCCCGAGAGATTTGGAATTTGAAGGTGGGAAGGAGCTGATATGTATTCATAATATTTTTTATTTAATTATTTGTGACCATTGACCTGAATGCAGAATTTGCATAGGTAATTATTATTATTATTATAGAATGTAACTTGTGCGATTATGACTATTAAATCATTTGTAGGTAAAATAAATGTGTGATCATTAAATCCTAAATACACGACAGCGTATAGTTTTGAAGGGAGAGGCGCCCTGTCTTTTTATAGATCAACTAGATGAATAGCCCGGGCAACGCCCGGGTTTTACCCGAGTGCGTATATATTTTAAAAACGTTTTAATTCAAATACTATTCGTTACAATTATAAATTGGCGCCATGGATGTCACTCTTGTGAAACGTCCCGTTCCAAACTGTGTGTTTTTAAAATGTTTTAATTAAAATACTATTCGTTACAATTATAAATTGGCGCCGTGGATGTCTCTCTTGTGAAACGTCCCGCCCCAAACTGTGTGTGTCTTGAAAATATAAAAATAAAAATGTGAATTTTCATAAAGATTTCATCATGTTGATTTTTTTTTTTGCATTTCACCTACTAAATCGATAGAGATAATTACATTTGCAACATGAACTTAGGTATATTGACTAAATAGAAAACTGCATAGTAATAAAGATCATTTTTTAAAGGCATAAAGATCGTTATTTAAAGGTTCTCATAAAGGTTACCGATTTAAAAGTTTATTTTATTTTATTTAAAGAAACATATTTTCATTTAAGTATTGTTATTTATTTTAAAAGATTAAGTAATTGTGCAAAACGATAATTGCCATAAAAAGAAATTGCCTTAAAAAAAAGAAACATTCGCGGTGATTTTGTCTTGCATTCGTTTATACAATTATTATACACTGCGTGACATTGAAAATGGAACACCAAGAAATAGTGGCCAGAAAGTGATGAAACTCGGCAGACAGAGAGAGACAGGGACGAACAATAAGTGATCTTTATTTCAAAATGATAGTCATAATACAGAGCGAGAACGGCGTCGGCTTAGTAGCAAGTAGGACCACCGCGGACGGCGATGCACGCAGCAACACGTCTAGGTAGAGAGTCAATCAGAGTACGGATGGCGTCCTGAGGGATGGCTCTCCATTCCCTCTCAACCATTTGCCACAGTTCGTCTTCTGAACGCGGCTGTGGCAAGGCATGCAAACGGCGTCCAATGATGTCCCAGACGTGCTCGATTGGTGAGAGATCAGGAGAGTACGGTGGCCAGGGAAGCATCTGTACATCTTGCAGAGCTTGTTGGCTAAAGCGAGCAGTGTGCGGTCGGGCGTTATCCTGCTGATAAAGGGCATTGGGTACCCCCTGAAGGTAGGGGAGTGTCACCGGTCGCAGCACATCATCAACGTATCGTTGTGCCGTCATAGTGCCCTGAATACTAAGTAAAGGTGACCTGGAATCATACGCGATTGCGCCCCAAACCATGATTCCACGTTGTCGCACGGTGGGGCGTTCCACAATTGCTGCCGGATTGGACCTTTCTCCACGTCGACGCCACACGCGTACACGGCGACTATCACTGGACAAGCAGAAACGCGACTCATCTGAGAACACGACCCTGTGCCATTCCGTCATCCACGTCGATCTAGCCCGGCACCATTCCAAACGTTGGCGCCTATTCGGTGGGGTCAATGGCAGTCTTCTTAGCGGACGGCATGAGTGCAAGCCATTAGCAACCAATCGACGGGAAATGGTTCTGGTCGAGATGGAATGATCTAGGGTGTCTTGCACATGTTGCAGGATGGCGGTACAAGTGGCTTGTGGGGCCGCCACTGCTTGTCGAAGGATACGCCGATCCACACGTGCTGACGTCACTCTGGTTGCACCGACATTCCTATAAATTGCCACATTTCCTTGTTCCAACCATCTTCTCCACAGTCGGTGCACCGTGGACGCACCAAGATGCGTATCAGCTGCGATTTGACGCATGGACCAACCTGCCCTTTTCAGTCCGATCACCATGCCCCTCGTAAAAGCGTCTGTCTGCTTGAACTGCATCCGTTTACGATGACCTGGCATTCTCTGTTATTACACGTGTCTTTTGACACAAGAACAAAATTTCTACAATGATTTTCCTTGAAGAAATAATGACACGAATACTGTCCTTTCTGCAAGTTCCTTCTTTTATATCTTACTCCATGTGCGCACGAGAACTGCGCATTTTACATCATTTGCATAACTCGATTAGGCGCGTCTACCCTGAAATTTGCATAATTTTCTGGCCACTATTTCTTGATGTTTCATTTTCAATGTCACGCAGTGTATATATTGGCATCATATATTAACTTTATGAACGGAAAAATATGTCCAGGGTAGCCTAGTGGTCATGGCATCTGCCCGGTAAGCGGAAGGTCGTGGGTTCGATTCCCATCCCTTGACACTTTTTTTATTTTATCCATTCTGACCAAAATCTATCCGTGAACTTCACACAGTGAACTTCACACAGACAGAATAAGGCAATTATATAAGTAGAAGATTCCACCTGAAAAATGTCTATCTCTCTATATATACGTATTTGTATTTTTCTTGTTTTTTTTTTTCAAATAGTTTTATATATACATATGTGATAAGATCCTGTCGACTCTTCTGTGATAAGATCCTGTCGACTTTCTATGTGGCAATATAATAATAATGTGGGGAAAGAGATATAATCACACCACAAATTGATAGATGAACCCAGACAACCAGAGAGAGAGAGATGGGAGAGGCCCGGGGCCGGCCACCGCTGGGCGGCCGTTTGTATCGCACACAAAAAAACCTCAACTGTCTTAATTAGTCCTGAGGTTCCAAGTAACGCCCCTGTGGTCGCCCCCTGGAATATCGCTGGTGTCTCAAATGACTGGACTTTAGCTGCTGTCTCTCTCTGGGCAGACTCTAGGTTTACTTTATTATTCCTGGAAGGGTAATATTATGACACATATATATTTATTCTTTAAATAAAAAAGAGGAGATTTCATATAGCATTCACATATTTTATGAAACTGAAACAGTAAAATATAATGATAGCGGTTCCAAATAAAATGATGATATTCTCATAAAAGATATATTTATTTGAGCGCAATTTTCTTTAACAAAATATTTTTATAACATATCCCCCTCATATAATTTGGATCATCACATCAATCATATGTATGTTTTATATTTTTACTAGAGGATGTAGCGAAGCCGGGGTTTTTCCAGAGTAAAGAACATTTGTTAAAACAATTCTCTATAAACTTATAAAAAAAAAAGATATATTTTGATAATTTGAAACTCGTAAATTTGAATCTCTCGATAAAGTGAACATTTTTTCCCCCGGTCCCTTGAAAAATACTCGATAAGTTGAATAAAATCAATATTAATTGGTTCCCTCGGTAATTGGAAGTTAAAGGAATAGTATCTTGCCTTGGAATTGTATCATTATTCTTGTCTCAAATAAATTGCCTTGTCATCCTGAATTTTGTCTTTCCTAATTTTCTACATTACAAAATCATCATTTTATCTATTCTCCCAATATATATGTTGTAGATAAATGATAAAACTAACTTTGACTTGTGCGCAATTAATAGGTAGAAAATCTTACTTTTGATAAATAATGATCATCATTTAGTTAAATCTACAAATAACTCTAAGGATATTCAAGATATTCAAGAAATTATTTTTCAAAAGCCTTCCTGGGGATATACCTAATAATATCCCAAAATTTCACGGCGATTGAATGTATGGTTTTTGAATCTATAGAGTACAGATAGACAGTCATTCAATTTTATATATTTTTATTATTTATATTATACTAGACGGGGTGACCAGTGTGCATATTACCCGAGTGATATATATTTAGATAAGATTTTTTTAATAATTGTTTGTTATTAGCATTATTTATTTGTTTGCATCAGCATAATTTAATCTAATTTTTGATAGAGGGCGCTGTTCGTGAGCTAAGTAGAATAATTTGAATATATAGTTTTAATAATTGATTTATATATTTTTTAAAATAGCCTATCGTCTTCCTGTATTTTTTTTTTACCCATGTATGGAAATTTTGGTTTGAATTAGTGAACTACTGCGAATTTGTATACAGGACATACAAACAAACAAACATACAAACAAACATACAAACAAACAAACATTGATTTATATATATATATATATATATAGATACTAGCGGATGCTAGCAGTAAAGTTTTTTTGATTTAAGAAAAACTGCTACTGATCCCTCCCCTACAGCTACGGCTCTGAACGCATCGCCAGAGTCCTAAAGAGATACAACATCATAACTACCTATCAATCATCTTTAAATTTAAAAAAGGCCTTACGCCATCCAGACACTAAACAGATTAACAAATTGGAAAACAAAATCAATGTAATTTACAAAATACCTTGTAACAATTACCAAGCTAATTATATAGGTGAAACCAGCAAACCACTTAAAGATCGTTTAAATCAACACAAATCAGGACTAAGGAATTACAACCCACTGTCTCTCCTTGTAGATCATGCACTGAAAAACAACCACACTCCGGATTTCGAAAATACAGCTATTTTATACCAGAACATTAAAAAAAAAAAAAACTGCCGATTGTTCTTAGAAAGCTGGGCCTCTGCAGAAGACAAAGAAAGCATAAATAGGAAAATTGATTTACCAGACATCTACACACCATTTAGATCTTCTTAATTTTTTTGTCTAATTTTTAATTTCAATTAGTTGATTTTTATTTTTAAATTGACTAATTATATACTATTTTAAAGGGAGAGGTGCCGTTTTTTTAAATTACATAACTTTGCTTTATTTAATTTTTTTTTTGCTTTAATGAATTTTTAAATTTTGATGTAACACCAGCGATTTCTTAAATTATATTTTCACACATTAGTAATAACCTGTAATTAATACATACCACTTGTTTAATTATTTTTACATTTATCGCTTCAAAACACAAAAGTATTGATACATTAAATATATAACATATTACATGCAATACTTTAAACTTTTTTAGTTTCCACTTTTTAATTTATTTTTTCTCATATATTCATCCTAAATTGTTTTAACTTCCATTTTAATGCATTTTTAATAAAATACTAGACGAATGGCCCGGGCAACGCCCGGGTTTTACCCGAGTGCGAATATATTTTAAAAACGTTTTAATCTTCATCTAGATCTTCATCTTGTCTACACCTTGCTTCCTAGGGTTGCCCGGCAACGCCCGGGTTTACATGATTAAATGTATTATTCAAACACATTAAACATGTGCCCGTATCTCCCAGCGAGTAAATGTCGGCGCCCGTTGACTCCCAGCGAGCAAGCGACTGCTCCCGTCGGCTGCCGGCGTGCGAGTGGCTTCCCGGCGCATGCGCGCGCACAGGGAAGCCACGTGTCGCAGGCGGCCAATGGGCGCGCCCCGCCATCAGTTCCACCGCGTTCTAGATGAGCAATTTAGAATAATTTGAATATATAGTTTTAATAATTGATTTATATATTTTTTAAAATAGCCTATCGTCATCCTCGTTATTTTTTACCTATGTATGGAAATTTTGGTTTGAATTAGTGAACTACTGCGAATTTGTATACCGGACATACAAACCAACCAACAGACAAACATACAAACATTCATTTTTATATATATAGATAGATAGACTAGCGGATGTACCCGGCTGGGTAAAACCCGAGTAAAGGTTCTTCTAACGAATCTCTCGATAAATTAAACATTTTTCCCGGTCCCTTGAAAAATACTCGATAAGTTGAATAAAATCAATATTATTAGGAGTACAAATAAGTTTTGAGGGATTTTTTTTATAAATTCGAAGCTTTATTCAGAGAAATCAGTACAATATATTTCATTCAAAGTATTGTCCATCTTTAGCTACGACTTTTTCCCATCTTTCAGGCAGCATACGGATTCCATGTCGAAAAAATTCCTCGTCTTTTGAGGCGATCCAAACATTGACCCAATTTTTCGCCTCTTCGTAAGAAGTGAAGTGCTGCTCGGCCAGGCCATGTGTCATCGAACGGAACATGTGGTAGTCTGAAGGAGCAATGTCTGGTGAATACAGCGGGTGGGGTAGGACATCCCATTGAAGCGCCTCCAAAGTCTCCTCGACAACTTTTGCAACATGTGGCCGAGCGTTGTCGTGCTGATAGATCACCATGTCATGTCTTTTGGCATATAGTGGGCATTTGATCTTCAATGCTCGGCTTAATCGCATCAATTGTTGTTGGTAACGTTCTCCAGTGATGGTTTCGTTAGGCTGAAGTAGCTCATAGTAGATCACTCCGAGCTGATCCCACCAGATGCACAGCATTAGCTTCTTGCCATGAATATTCGGTTTGGCCGTTGAAGTTGATGCATGACCGGCTTAACCGACGATTTTCTGCGCTTTGGGTTGTCGTAGTGAATCCACTTTTCGTCCCCCGTCACGATTCGATGCAAAAAACCCTTCCGATTTTGTCTTTTGAGCAGTAGTTCGCACGTGCAAATACGGCGCTCGATGTTTCCTGGCTTGAGTTCATATGGAACCCAATTTCCTTGTTTTTGCACCATACCCATGACCTTGAGACGGTTCGAAATCGCTTGTTGAGTCACTCCCAAGGTTTCAGCGAGCTCCTCTTGAGTTTGGCTTGAATCTTCGTCCAATAAAGCCTCCAACTCAGCGTCTTCGAACTTTATTGGCCTCCCTCCGCGTTCTTTGTCTCTGGTGACAAAATCGCCACTTTTGAAACGCCGAAACCAGTACTCACATGATTTTATTGATAAAGCATGTTTACCATATGCCTCACACAGCAATCGATGTCCATCAGTTGCACTTTTTTTTCAAATTAAAACAAAAAAGCAGCGCTTCCCGCAAATTGTGTTTTGTTGGCAAAAAGGTTGACATGGTTAGAGCACCAAAAAAAGTTCCTTACACTTGAGTGAAAAGACTTCTTCTGATTTTTTTGGGGAAATGATGAAGCCTTAACATGAAACCTTACAAGGTCCGATGCTATTTATATAATACTAGCGGACCCGCCCGGCTTCGCCCGGGTTTTACCCGAGTGAATGTTTGTCTAACGAACATTTGTTAAAACAATTCTCTATAAACTTATAAAACGTACTCGGCTTCGCCCGGGGTTTTACCCGAGTAAAGGTTTGTCTAGCGAACATTTGTTAAAACAATTCTCTAAAAACTTATTAAAAAATAAAAAAGATATATTTTGCTAATTTAAACTCGTAAATTTGAATCTCTCGATAAAGTGAACATTTTTCCCCGGTCCCTGTGTGCCTTGTCATCCTGAATTTTGTCTTTCCTAATTTTCTACATTAGAAAATCATAGTTTTATCTAGTGAACATTTTTTCCCGGTCCCTTGAGAAATACTCGCTAAGTTGAATAAAATCAATATTAATTGGTTCCCTCGGTAATTGGAAGTTAAAGGAATAGTATCTTCGCCTTGGAATTGTATCATTATTCTTGTCGCAAATAAATTGCCGTGTCATCCTGAGATAATCTTACTTTTGATAAATAATATTTAAGATAACAAACTTAGTGATAAGAAAACTTGTTATCATCGTCACAATGGGGGCGCTGCTTGCGAGTTAAATCTACAAATCTGCAAATAACTCTAAGGATATTCAAGATATTCATGAAATTATTTTTCAAAAACCTTC
This sequence comes from Cordylochernes scorpioides, assembly GCA_030710605.1. NCBI lineage: Eukaryota > Metazoa > Arthropoda > Arachnida > Pseudoscorpiones > Chernetidae > Cordylochernes > Cordylochernes scorpioides. The sequence continues at coordinate 59,496,039 of CP092865.1, read as the reverse complement.
CCGGTGATATACCTAATAATATCCCAAAATTTCACGGCGATTGGATGTATGGTTTTTGAATCTATAGAGTACAGACAGACAGACATTCAATTTTATATATATAAGATAATATAAAAGAGTTTTAAAAATTGTAAAAAAAAATTGCATCGGCCGGGAATCGAACCCGGGCCGCCCGCGTGGCAGGCGAGCATTCTACCACTGAACCACCGATGCTTTAAAAAATGGCCATATTTAGGTATTCATTCCATTCCGGATTAGTCCGCGTAAAAAAAAGTTCTTCAAATGAAAAAAAAAAAGAAATAGCCAAAAATACTAATCAAAATGCAGCCGAAAATTTTCCTCAGGTTTATAAAAAGCGACATGCAAAATATGGTACCAATTGGTTCAGTAGTTTTTGAGTTTATCGCGAAACAGACATACAGACAGAAATTGACTTTTATATATATATATAGAGATTTACTCTTCATTGTTGGCTTTTTAACTTACATTCATTCTTCATTGTTGGCTTTTTATATTACATTCACTCTTCATTGTTGGCTTTTTATCTTACATTCACTCTGTTGGCTTTTTATATTACATTTACTCTTCATTGTTGGCTTTTTATCTTACATTCACTCTTCATTGTTGGCTTTTTATATTATATTTACTCTTCATTGTTGGCTTTTTATCTTACATTCATTCTTCATTGTTGGCTTTTTATATTGCATTCACTCTTCATTGTTGGCTTTTTATCTTACATTCATTCTCATTGTTGGCTTTTTATCTTACATTCACTCTTCATTGTTGGCTTTTTATCTTACATTCACTCTTCATTGTTGGCTTTTTATATTATATTTACTCTTCTTTGTTGGCTTTTTATCTTACATTCATTCTTCATTGTTGGCTTTTCATATTACATTTACTCTTCATTGTTGGCTTTTTATCTTACATTCACTCTTGATTGTTGGCTTTTTATCTTATATTCATTCTTCATTGTTGGCTTTTTATATTACATTCACTCTTCATTGTTGGCTTTTTATCTTACATTCATTCTTCATTGTTGGCTTTTTATATTACATTCACTCTTCATTGTTGGCTTTTTATCTTACATTCACTCTGTTGGCTTTTTATATTACATTTACTCTTCATTGTTGGCTTTTTATCTTACATTCACTCTTCATTGTTGGCTTTTTATATTATATTTATTCTTCATTGTTGGCTTTTTATCTTACATTCATTCTTCATTGTTGGCTTTTTATATTGCATTCACTCTTCATTGTTGGCTTTTTATCTTACATTCATTCTTCATTGTTGGCTTTTTATCTTACATTCATTCTTCATTGTTGGCTTTTTATATTACATTCACTCTTCATTGTTGGCTTTTTATCTTACATTCACTCTTCATTGTTGGCTTTTTATATTATATTTACTCTTCTTTGTCTTACTTTTTTATCTTACATTCATTCTTCATTGTTGGCTTTTCATATTACATTTACTCTTCATTGTTGGCTTTTTATCTTACATTCACTCTTGATTGTTGGCTTTTTATCTTATATTCATTCTTCATTGTTGGCTTTTTATATTACATTCACTCTTCATTGTTGGCTTTTTATCTTACATTCATTCTTCATTGTTGGCTTTTTATATTACATTCACTCTTCATTGTTGGCTTTTTATCTTACATTCACTCTGTTGGCTTTTTATATTACATTTACTCTTCATTGTTGGCTTTTTATCTTACATTCACTCTTCATTGTTGGCTTTTTATATTATATTTACTCTTCATTGTTGGCTTTTTATCTTACATTCATTTTTCATTGTTGGCTTTTCATATTATATTTACTCTTCATTGTTGGCTTTTTATCTTACATTCATTCTTCATTGTTGGCTTTTTATATTACATTTACTATTCATTGTTGGCTTTTTATCTTACATTCACTCTTCATTGTTGGCTTTTCATCTTACATTCATTCTTCATTGTTGGCTTTTTATCTTACATTCATTCTTCATTGTTGGCTTTTTATATTACATTCACTCTTCATTGTTGGCTTTTTATATCTGTTGGGGCACGTTTTTGTAACCATACCCCAACAGAAGGCGTATGTATAATCAAATCAAATGGATACATGGCTTCCCTCCCACATAGACTTACAGACCACTTTTTGCCCAGAAACCTAGACAATTGATGACACCAGACTTCCATGCCGAAAGCTGATGCCTGATGAAGAAGACACCAGTGACACCCAGAGACATCCGCGCTGGAAGCTGTTGTTTTATATGTACATATATTCCCCTCACCAAAAATTTAGGTAAAGGTGACCAGAAAAAAAAATGGAGAAGGAAGATCTCTAAAAGACTGAACCTTATAAAATATCCTTCCCGAGAAAGGAAAGCGTTATATTACAGTTCAAGTGAAAAGGGGCCTGTGTCGATTTTTAGCTAAGACGGAGGGGGGGCGATATATATATACCGTCCCGAGAAAAGGGGAGGATAGTATTTCAATCCATGTGGAAGGGGGGGTCTGGCGTCTGAAATTTTACACTATCGCCGTAGCTGTTTCTCTCTTTAGATTTTTTTGTTTTGGTAATACTATATGTTCTATTTTGATGGGAGAGGCCTGGGGCGTCTATGAAATTGATACTGGAGCCGTTGGCCATTTTGATTGGTGTTTCTTTCGGCGAATGAAAATGCCAGCCAATAGAAACTTTGGCTCGGCAGCGAATGGAAACGGAGAGAGACATGAATAAAAGAGGGTTTCTTGGCCAAAAGGCAGATTGGATCGGAGTCGCTCAGTGAGAGGACAGTCTTCAGACGGGAGATCAGACCTTTGCCGGCACTTTCGAGAAAAAGGTAAGCCATTTGTCATTATGACTTAGCGCCCCCCCCCTTTTTTGTGTAGTAACCAACCTAGATTTCGCATGGGCCCTAAAGGGCTATAAAGTAACTTCAGGTCACCTCTATCTAAATTTCACTATGTAAATAGCATATCTCGTCAGTATAGACATGTTCCCAAATTTTAATTTATTCAAATAAATATCTAGAGAAATTTTCTTGTTTCCTCTCATACATATTTCATTCCTTTTGCTTTATGGTACTACCCCCCCACACCTTAATTTCACAAAGTGTACAAATTATAGAACAACCGACTCTGTTGAAATAGAGTTGTGTACTATATCTTCGCTGTGATATATTGACACAGCAACAGTTGCAAAATTACGACTTTATTAGGGCTACTTTGAGGGTAATTATCTGTCAGGTTTTAGTGATGTTTGTACTTTTATGTGTTTCAGTGCGTTATTCCATAATATTTACCATTATACAACATTAAGGTCTTGCTGCGGGTTATATACATGGGGTTGTTGGCCTAAATTGCTATATATATATATACTTAAGTAAGGAAACTTTAATAAGTCACATCGTGTATCCTCCCTTTTCATCTATCCAAACCAGGGAACGCAACAATGTCGCCCGCCGCGGGGCTCGAATTTAGTATATGTTTCATCCCCTATACTTTAGAAATATATACCTAATGAAAAGCCATACTATTTTTAAGTATTGGTGAAGTAGTCCACGCATCCTGAGATTAACAGTCTATTATAAATCGTGAATTTTAATTTATGCTTTCCGTTTCACGGGCATTTTATCAGGCAATGAAAGTTATGTTGAGGCGGTGTATACCGCATCTCTCGCCGCTGTCTTTTACGATTCACATTGTTTGTGGCAAAACCTTAATATTATCATTGATTTCTGATATCAAAGTAAAACGTTTATGGGGATGAGTATCTTTTATTCTGGTCTTCTCAAGCTTTCGAGCTTGTCCGCCCTTCTACAGGAGAAACATATACAATATATCAAGAAAATATAACGTCGCCTGATGCTAAAACTATTATGATTCTATCTACATATATATATATACATTAGGAAGTTTTGCATATTATTTGTTTTCTTAAGACACTTTTTTTTTATTAAGGTATTTATACATATTCTACTATTGTTTGCTATATTCTATGAATTATCTTATAGGTTAGAAATTCTATTATTTAAGTAGTTTTATAATAGTTATTGGCTATTACATATAAGTTACTTATATTATTGTTGATATTATTAGCTGGTACTAGGATATATTGTGTTATATGTTTCGGGCAAATCTATTTTCTATTAATGCTATTGTGTTTTCTGAATAATAGAGAATCGATTATAAGCCTTTGATATTTGCTGTTTATGTTATTGTAATGTATTCTAGGTTCTCCTAATGCGAAAGTGTGACCTGTTCCTTTGCAGTATTGGAAAATTAGAGACCTATTGTCTTGATTAATAACGTTGCGTCTATGTCCATATATTCTATTGCTGACTCTCCTTCCTGTCTCCCCTGCGTATTTGGCTTGGCAGCTGTTACACTCTACGGAATATATTGCCTTTTATTCTCTGTTTTGGTTAGTGGGTTTTATGATAGTAGGATTATTTTTAGATAGTGGACTTTTATGGTGGAGCCTATGTTAGGGGAATTACAGTAATATGTTTGGATGCCAGAGTTTCTTAAGTAGTTGGCTATTGTTATAGATGTTTGTGAGTATGGAATGTAACATATCGCCCTATAGATATTTTGTGGTTTTGTTTATTGGGTTATTGATAGTTATACTTTTGTGGAAATGTTGTAATATAAAGGTGGTTTGGTATCCTGCTTGCTGGACATTATTTATAATGTTCTGTGTCTCAATCATTTTGAATTCTGTTGCGAGCACCATTGATTACAATTTCTTTATTTTACTTTCTCAAATTATTATATACAGTATGAGAAATGAGGTTGGATTGCCATGGTCCAAATTTAGAACGGTGATCAGTGTTTTACAGTAGTCTACTGAAATGACTTAGCAATTTTTTTTCATCATAGCTCTGATATAATTTCTCACAGCAGAGGTGAGTTCTGATAAATATTGCTGGATACAAATATCTTAACTTCATTTTTAATAGCGCTTTCTATCAAATCATACTAGCCTGTGCATCCAGATTAGGGCTAACATGCTGAATGATAGTTAATCGATTTTATTTTTTTTAACGCATAGTGGATTGGGAGAGTGGCAGATATATGAGCCTTAAGGTGAAAATAGAATTGAAGATCCAGTTAGCGTACCCGTGAAGAGAGAAGTTTGATCACCATAAAAAGACGCGTCAGGCAACCGACTTTTTTTTTTTTCATGATGCCTCCAACTGCATATGATCTTAAATATCCTGTATACACTCTGACAAGGGAAGGTTATCCTGAATTGACAAATGTATAATTTTTGTCTTTAGTAGAGATTTCCAAGATTCTATTTCTGAAACATTTTTTTTTTTGGATGAAGACAAATAAAACCATCTTGATAGTATTGAATTTTACAGTAAATATTTGCCAGCAGAAGGCATGATGAGATTACATGAAATTTAAACCAGTTATATGCTTAGTATGTTTCTTCAGCTGTAATTTGACACAGTCATCAAATGAAGAAATGGGCAGTACGCCATATCTTGATGCTGGACACTTCTGTGTCAGGAAGGTGTAGTTAGTCTGTTTAATGAGAATTCAATAATTATCGAAATTTAGCAGATTATCATTGGGGATTTGAACAACTGTCTTGAAAATTTTTGAACAGCCTGAGTAGATAAAGGAATCCTGGAGTTAGAGTGGAGAATTAGTAGTACAGACTGACCACTCGACGCAGATAACTCTAGGGAACAATTATTGTGTTAATCCGCCGTAGACAAGAAGAACATTGATTCTCAGGATATTCGATAGGCAGAATTTTGAGAATTGATAAGGTCATGGTTAAAGTTTACACAGGCATATGGGTGTAAAGACAGTGATTTAAACAAGATAAGAGGCAGCCTTGTGTCTTAAATACCTTCAGTGGAAGCAGATGCCACTGCAAATATTCAGGTCTAATAATTTCCAAATTTGAAGTCATGCATGACGGGTTAGCACGGGATTGACGCCTGAACTGGCTTTCACTGGGATTAATCGAGCTTGCGAAAGAACTAGAAGAAGTGTGACATGTCACGCCACTGTACTAAATTAATAATTGAGAAGATTTATGTTGAGCCAACTGAAATTAGTAAAGAATTAAGAGATTAAGGTCTTATTCTTTGAGTTTTACACTAATTTCAATTACGCGATATGGACGGCGTTATAAGTTGGGTGGAAATGATTCGGCCGCAATGGGATGGTCTCCTGGAGGTGGTACGATCAAATACTACTTATTGAATGCCGGGCGGGATCGCATGAAGCATTAAATGACATCAAGAAATGCTTAAAGAAACACCCTAGAAGATTGGGGATCGACAAAAATGACGACATGGAAAATGCTCAACATTGTACATTGGCAGCAAAATGATATCTTGCTATTGTATGGACGACCACTCCTTCCTGAAATGTGCAGCGGATGTTAGTCCCAGAATTAGGTCCTTTGAGGCGACACTTTCCTTTGCAGATGACATAAAGACGCATGACAAAACAGCACATGAGCATTTAAACTAACTTCAATTCCTGCCATTAATTAATTTAGTTGACCAATAGCTATAGAACCGCTGGAGACCTCCATACCCTGTGTGAATATTTTAGTGAGAAATGAGCGATTCAATTCTATGAGCCATGAGGTATCCTGTAAGATCAGAGCTGTACCCCATTCAATTTTTTTTTTATAGTAGCCAGTGCGAGATATTTCCAGAATGTTTGTTTCTTTTTCTAACTGTCATATAATTCGGAAACTAGAAAACTACACTATTTTGATACAGTTTACATCTAGCATCCATGTGAACTCAATATGACTATTGAACGTAGATTGTAGATTAATGAGCGAGCCAACCTAAAGAGAACGAGTTTAATAGGCTTACAATCAGTAGTTGAAACAGACTATTCGCACAATTTTGTTATGTTCTCCCTCTAGCTGATCTATGACATTATAGATTTTTTTTTAACAAGGTGACTACCCCGTCGAGTGTATATGAAGGTATAAAGGTTTAAAGGTCATAGGCTGTTGGAATAATAATACACTAGTAATAATTATAGTTCATTCTGATGTACAGTAGAGGCAGTGAGAACAGCGCCTCTACCATCATGGCTAGTTAGTTTCAATACACCCAGAAAGAGCATTGATCTAAGATTACTATCCACCCACATGGATGAACATGTACCTCTCCCATTTCCTTCCCCTTTGGGCCATGAACCCATCTTTCACCCCTCGGTTCCCTGCCCCCATTAATACATGAGATTCTCTTCTCCAATCCCCACTACTAATCTGGAATATTTCAGACAGCAGACTGAGAGAGAACTGAGAGAAAAGGCTGAGAACTTTCAATAACGGGGACTTAGTCCTAGTGGAGAGAATGCATGAGACGAAGGGGCGTCACAAATTTGAGCCAAGGTATGGGGGTCCATATGAGGTACTAAGAAGAGCTGGTGATACTGTATATCTCTTGAAGAATCTAGAAACTGGGAATTTGGATAAATACCATATAGATAGGTTAAAACAATACCATATACCAATTAGGATTTTCCCCACAGAGGAGGAGGAAACTAGTGATGGTAATTCAAGTCAAGGTTCCAGTGATGAAGATCATTGGATTCATCTTACAGGTCCAGCTTATCTCCCTAATAGGTCCGTTAATGTAGTGGTTCCACAAGGGGTGACAACCAGAGCGAACTCAGAAGTAATGAGACGAGGGGAAGTTGACAGAGTTAGTGTGAACAGTTTAACTTTACGCAGGTCTACAAGGGTGAAAAGGCCCACACAGTGTAAATTCTGCTTAGACTGTCGCCACTAACTAGGATTTTGGAGTGTGTACGGAGAATCAGCTCGATAGAATGAGATGTTTAGAGATTTCAACCTTTTTTTTTTTTTCATTTAAAAACCTTTTTTTTAAAGTAGAACTTCATTAGCATTCCTTTTTTTTTTTATACAAACTATTTCTTGTTAAAACCCGAGTTTCAAAGACCAATGAGAATAATGTATACCATTGTGAATTAACTATTTAGTGTAAATCTGAAATTTTAGTTATTATCAGGAGTAATAGGTGAAGGAAGGTGTAGGAAATCACAACTTAGAGGGGGGGCTATGTCTAAAACAACGAACCTAATAGGCATCCTACGGCTTGTGTTGGGTAATTCAGAAACCCTATAATCCCTGGCCTTCAGGTAGTAGCTTTGAAATAGGTTTCTAATGAGGACATGAAAGGTCAATCTTTCAGAGTAAAGTTGTGAAGTATAGGGACCCTAAGCCAGGGGTAGAAGTTAAGTAGGCCCAGACCGTAGTCGATCCTCGGAAAGCACTTGAGAATGTTAGTGTTGGGCAGTGAATCGTAAACCCTATAAATCCATCTTTCAATAGAGTGTTGAGGTCGGACTACTGCAAAGGGGACAGACGCAAGGTGAAGTAGGAAGAAAGTGACTTCACCCACGGTGACTAGGGGAGTGACTCAATCCGCTTTTATGAGGTGTCACGTTTAATGGTCCTTTATTCGCCATTGTAATTTGTGTGTGTCTTTATAGAATTGTCGTGAATAGTCACTTAGTGTCAAAGCAAGGGCAGTTTTTGAAATTACATTTTTTTAGGTAGGTTAGCTTTCAGATTATTTATAATTGTTAACCATTTTATTAACAATCATTTATCGAGTATAAAGTATTAGTATATATAGAGTTTGTATGAGGCATTAATTTAAGTTAATAGGGCATTAGTCCCCACTTTGTTTTAATTAGAAACTTTATTTGATTTCACATTTGTCCTGAAAAAATTGTTATTATTAGGATCTATCAATGATGATAATTATAGTACTTTGGCTTGTGTAGCAGCTTTTAACTTTAGTTTGTATGCAAACCGTGAATGATGGGGGGGGGGGGGGTGTATGAATGGATTGGTTTAATGAATGTGTAAGAAGGTTAAAAACAATTATACTGTTAGACCAAAGGTATATTAGAATAGTGTAGGGAATTAATAGGTTCGATTTTTTTTAAATTTTGATTTCTTTATTTGTTAGGATTGGAAGCCTCACAGGACAACTACAACTCTATCTAGTTAGAAATATTCGCTCCCTTTTGTTAGGTCCCTCGTTAGAGGATATAATTTTCCTTTGATTTTCTTTTATTTTAGTTTAGCTTGAATTCTAAGGATTGTGGATAAATGATCCCTATCCCGACCCTCAGACTTGGAGACAGTGGAAGGCGAGGATCAAGCCGAATTTCCCACTCAACTCCTCCTCGCAAGAGGAAACGAAGAGGTATAGATTGAATTTTATGCAGGATGGGGGATTTGTTTTAGCCATGCCGTATAGCCTGGGGTATAACGGCGCGACCTTGGGTAACCGATCTGACACCGTAGTTTCGACGCTTTTAGCGTGGCTGGAGCGAGGGTGTTGCAGACGGGAGGTCCTGTAAGATTGGCAAGTAGGCAGAGATTGCCCAGTTATTCGAGACGAAGTGTTTCCGTCTATTGAATTTTTTTTTTGGTACCAGTTTGATCCCCCATAGCTAGCGGAAGTTTCTTCTAATAAAGGATTCGCCCTGCCATACGTTTTGTTGGAATGAATTCGAGCATAAGACCGATTCGAGAGACAGAATAAGTAATTATTAGGACCTTCAACGAGTTTAGACTCGTTCCATGTTAGGATAAGATTTTAAAGTATTAGTTAACTATAATGACCGCGAACGAGACGCCAGAACAAGCCAGTGAGTCAAAGTTTTAGAAGTCTTGTATTGAGGACAGTAGAATTAAGAGCAGTTATACAGGGAGTAGAATTCTGAAGGAATTTGTAAAAGAACCAAAATTTCAGATTGATAAAATTCAAATTTACAAGATGTAGATTTATAGGGTTCAGGTCAATGAATAGGGAGTATATTGGTAGATGAAAGTAATATGAATTTCTTGGAAGGGGGAGGTAGCTGAACTGTACACACCCCAGAGACAAGGTAAACGGAGTCACAAACAAAATGGGAGAAGTTGATTAGTTTCTCTGTCAAACAGAGAGCTCTCTTCATACGGTTGTCACCCTAGATTTAAATGGACTGTGTAGTTTAATAGAGGTCTGGGCTATGTTCCATTTGACCAAGATTCTAAATGACGTACCCATCTGGGTTGAGAGAGTATTGTAATTTGAGGAATCTAACACACAAGAGAGAACACACCCTCCAATAGGATCGGGATAGACGAATATTACCCAGTGACCAACTCGTGATTCCAGACTGGATAAGATTGAAAACTTAACTGAGATACTAAACCTTGAACCCTCAGCGCACAAATATATATTATGTTTACATTTTCTTATTCAATATGTTATTATTTTTATGCCATATATATTATATTATAGTCGTATACTATTCATTTCAACAATTTTATTTTGATATTCATGATATTAATATTTATATTAAATATTTAATTATATATATTTTGTCACCATATATAATCTTGTAGTAGTTTCTTTTGTCATCTATCATGGGATGATTTTTTTTATCACTTATATCTTAACATATTTAATCACTATCTACATGATATGTTTACTTCAATATATATATTATACTCATCATATAACATGGAAGGATTCATTTTATCATTACATATTTCGTGCCTTATTTAATAATTACTTTCACAATTTGTTTCTGTAATTTTTTTAATTTAGCAAAAGTCATCATGTCATAGGCTAATTATTATGTTACAAGATATTTCTTTCAGCTGACTATAATTATCCTTTCCTTTGATTGTATATGTATAACTATACCACACGAATGTCTTGATTGGTACTTAAATAAAGATGCTGGCATGTTTTAGGAGTTGGACTAGTCAGTTATTTCTAAACGACTTCTTGGCGCCCAATTTTTTTATATATAATATGTAATAGGGAAATGTTCTAACTGTATTGTTAGCAGAAAGAAGGTAGCAATGAATCCAGCACCACAAGAGGCAAGGATGGGGTTGAGAGGACTTACCACAAGGAAGGCCTACTCCTCAAGGCCAAAGAAGAAAGTGGAAGGGTGGTATATATACCCATGAATGGTAAGACAGATGACCTTGCTTACTTCCATACATATGATATGACTGTCCCCCATAACCTATGTTGATAACAGTGTGCTGACGGAATAATAACACATAAAAACCCCTTTGCCAGGATGCGCAATGCCCACTAATGTTCGGAATAATAAACATCTAGAATGGCATACCATCATTTTGACTAGCCTTATCTTCCCTACAGGTTTCGGTACATCTGGCTTCACCTAGTAATGGAAAATGCATTTTGCTAGAAATGGGCCTGCTTTCATAGTAACTGATGAAAGGCAGATGAATAATGAGTAGCACAAACGCATTTGTCCATTACTTGGCAGGGGGAGGATTGTTGGGGCACGTTTTTGTAACCATACCCCAACAGAAGGCGTATGTATAATCAAATCAAATGGATACATGGCTTCCCTCCCACATAGACTTACAGACCACTTTTTGCCCAGAAACCTAGACAATTGATGACACCAGACTTCCATGTCGAAAGCTGATGCCTGATGAAGAAGACACCAGTGACACCCAGAGACATCCGCGCTGGAAGCTGTTGTTTCATATGTACATATATTCCCCTCACCAAAAATTTAGGTAAAGGTGACCAGAAAAAAAAATGGAGAAGGAAGATCTCTAAAAGACTGAACCTTATAAAATATCCTTCCCGAGAAAGGAAAGCGTTATATTACAGTTCAAGTGAAAAGGGGCCTGTGTCGATTTTTAGCTAAGACGGAGGGGGGGCGATATATATATACCGTCCCGAGAAAAGGGGAGGATAGTATTTCAATCCATGTGGAAGGGGGGGCCTGGCGTCTGAAATTTTACACTATCGCCGTAGCTGTTTCTCTCTTTAGATTTTTTTGTTTTGGTAATACTATATGTTCTATTTTGATGGGAGAGGCCTGGGGCGTCTATGAAATTGATACTGGAGCCGTTGGCCATTTTGATTGGTGTTTCTTTCGGCGAATGAAAATGCCAGCCAATAGAAACTTTGGCTCGGCAGCGAATGGAAACGGAGAGAGACATGAATAAAAGAGGGTTTCTTGGCCAAAAGGCAGATTGGATCGGAGTCGCTCAGTGAGAGGACAGTCTTCAGACGGGAGATCAGACCTTTGCCGGCACTTTCGAGAAAAAGGTAAGCCATTTGTCATTATGACTTAGCGCCCCCCCCCTTTTTTGTGTAGTAACCAACCTAGATTTCGCATGGGCCCTAAAGGGCTATAAAGTAACTTCAGGTCACCTCTATCTAAATTTCACTATGTAAATAGCATATCTCGTCAGTATAGACATGTTCCCAAATTTTAATTTATTTAAATAAATATCTAGAGAAATTTTCTTGTTTCCTCTCATACATATTTCATTCCTTTTGCTTTATGGTACTACCCCCCACACCTTAATTTCACAAAGTGTACAAATTATAGAACAACCGACTCTGTTGAAATAGAGTTGTGTACTATATCTTTGCTGTGATATATTGACACAGCAACAGTTGCAAAATTACGACTTTATTAGGGCTACTTTGAGGGTAATTATCTGTCAGGTTTTAGTGATGTTTGTACTTTTATGTGTTTCAGTGCGTTATTCCATCATATTTACCATTATACAACATTAAGGTCTTGCTGCGGGTTATATACATGGGGTTGTTGGCCTAAATTGCTATATATATATATACTTAAGTAAGGAAACTTTAATAAGTCACATCGTGTATCCTCCCTTTTCATCTATCCAAACCAGGGAACGCAACATATCTTATAGAAAATCATAGTTTTATCTAGTGAACATTTTTTCCCGTGTCACATTGCCGTGTCATCCTGAGATAATCTTACTTTTGATAAATAATGTTTAAGATAACAAACTTAGTGATAAGAAAACTTGTTTTCATCGTCACAATGGGGGCGCTGCTTGCGAGTTAAATCTACAAATCTGCAAGTAATTCTAAGGATATTCAAGATATTAATGAAATTATTTTTCAAAAACCTTCCCGGTGATATACCTAATAATATCCCAAATTTTCACGGCGATTGGATGTATGGTTTTTGAATCTATAGAGTACAAACAAACAAACAAACAGACAGACAGACATTCAATTTTATATATATAGATTTGTTGTGGCTTCTTTTGCAAATCCCTCAAAACTTATTTGTACTCCCAATAATTGGTTCCCTCGGTAATTGGAAGTTAAAGGAATAGTATCTTGCCTTGGAATTGTATCATTATTCTTGTCTCAAATAAATTGCCGTGTCATCCTGAATTTTGTCTTTCCTAATTTTCTACATTACAAAATCAGCGTATCATCATGATAATATTTAGAGCAGATTGTTGAAATATAACAGATAAATTAGAATATTTATCTTGATTATTTTTAGGCGAAAAGTTATTTCAAAAATTTTATTTGCTAGAAACCAACCTTCCCAGTACTATACTAAATAACTTCTCAAAGTTTCATGGCGTTCCAATGAGTGGTTTGGTCAGGCATAAAGGACACACACACACACATACATTCATTTATATATATATAGATTTTTTAAGTACATATAAATTGATCTCCATAAATTTTGAAATGATTTTTTTTAAATACCCACATTTTTTTGTTAAACCTTTTTATAAAAAGTTCTTACAGTTTATTGTTTAAATCATTTTAAATTTAATTTCAAATGTTTTAATAGATACATATATTTTTAATTTATCTCTTAATGAATTATTAATGAATTATTTTACGTACTTATTACAATTTTTTTAAATATAAAGATAGAACTCATATTTTTTCCTTTAATATATTTTACATATTTGATTGCAATTTTTATAATAATTTTTTCATTCACAAATTTCTCCCACCTACTCTGTATTTTAATTGATTTCAACTGTGATATTATAACACTATGCGGCTCTGAGTTTGTGTATACAAAAATGTAATGCCTCGATAAAGGTTGGCGTTCAGCCAGCCGAAATATTGGCAAAATAAATCTTTTATTAAATCCAATATATGCCTTTTTATTATCTAATGAATTAAATATGGATTGCTCTATTTTCAAAAAATATATATATAATTCCATTTTTCTTAATATTAAAAGTTAACAAAATAAAATATATAATTGCTATATTTTATTATGAATTATTTTATATCAAATAAACTTTTGAGTATAACAATGGTGTGTAAAAACTAATTTTGAATTAGAAAATATTCTATCTTTCCATTTTTTAAAAATCTTAACCTCCATAATTGTATCTACTTAAATTTATATTTCAAATTCATATAATTTTAATTACAAAGAAAAAAATTAAAACTTTATCCAAATTATTTTTCAAAATTCTATAACATATCAATTTGAAAATTTTTCATTTTGATATATCGTGATATTTTAATTTAAACTTGACAATGGGAAAGGTCTATTGGCAATAATATAGCATAAGACAAAATCAATTATTGTTGGATAACTGAATGCTACGACAGCTAGCGCCGCACTGGACCTATCATCATCACAACTGTTTTGTTTACCTTCTTCTCTATATTACAATAACTGTTCGCTACCATAACTTTGTTTTTCTTGCTAAATGGATAATAAAGATTATTATCATATAATCCTCAACGTCCTCATGCCTTCCTACAAGCTGTAAGTACCTAAATCTTACAACAATTAGATTATGAGACTGAATATTGCATGAAATTCAACTAACGAGTTAAGACAAAGAAAAAAAAGGCTTAGCAAAAATGGCGCCACTCCCGAGCCACGATGTAACCCTAAATAAGCTCGACGGCTATAACTACTCACTATGGTCTTTCAAAATTGAAATGCTCTTGCAAAAGGAAGATCTTTGGGAAGTTGTCACCGAAAATATTCCAGATGAACCTAAAATCGAATGGAAAAAGAAAGACTCAAAAGCTAGAGCTATCATTAATCTAAGCATCGCCGACTCACAAATAGTGCATGTCAAAAACCTACTAACAGCCAAAGCTACCTGGGACACTCTTAAAAATATCTATGAAAGAAAAACACTCTCAGAAAAAATTTATTTGCTAAGGAAACTATACAGCTTAAAACTCGAAGAAGACAAAGACATGCAACAGCACATCACTACCATGATGGAACTAGTTGACAAACTGCGAACCATTGGCGAAACACTAAAAGACTCTCACATCACGGCTATACTGCTTTGCTCGCTTCCAAAGAGCTACTCCAATCTCATCACGATGTTGGAATCAAGGCCTGATGACGAGCTAACGCTTGAATTCACCAAGAACAAACTCCTTGATGAACACACACGCAGAGTAGAAAGCTCGAAAGACGAAAGCACCGGATCAAAAGCCTCAAAAAGCCTCCACGGAGCTTCAAGCCAAAGAAGAGAAAAAGAGAAGAAATTCTGTTCTTTCTGCCACAAACCAAACCACTCCAAAGAAGAATGTTGGCACTATCAAAAACGAAACAACAGCAACAAAGAGTACAAATATGAAAACTTCAGAAGAGGAAACGTACCAAAGTACACAAATCAGTCGAGTGTCACCCAAGAACAACCAACAAATCAGAGAACAACAAAAGGACCTAACCCAAAAGCTCTCAATTGCACTCAACGAGAAGCAAGTGTACACAACTGGTTCGTCGACTCTGGAGCCACATCTCATATGGCGTACGACGAAAGCTTCTTCACTGAACTTAACAGAGAACAAACACAAAATGTTGTAGTTGCTAATGGCAATAAGCTGCAGGTCAAAGGGATAGGACAAGGAGAAATCAAAGTCATCACACCCCAAGGAAAGACTGACACCTTACTTCTCACAAAAGTTCTCTACATCCCGGAACTAACAGACAACCTTCTGTCAGTGAGTGCGGCCACCTCCAACGGATGTAAAGTAACGTTCAACAGAGATTGGTGTACCATCGAAAGAGACAACACAGCCCTCGCGAACGGTATACTTGACAATGGAATGTACCGACTCCACCTGGATGACAACCCCCCAACTCGCACATTCAAAGCAAATGTTGCAAAACAAAACCACTGCAAGAACAAAAATTGCCTCATGCTCTGGCACGACAGACTAGGACACAGAAATATAGAATCAATTAAGAAGATTCGAAATGAGAACCTAGCAAGAGGACTAAGTCTAAATAACTGTTCGCACAGCACAGACTGCGTTCAGTGCATTCAAGGAAAACTCACCGAAACCCCATTTCCAAAGAAGACAGAGTACAGAGCAACTGAAACGCTTCAACTTGTCCACAGTGATATCTGCGGTCCATTACCAACTAACTCTCTCAGCGGTAAGAGATACTTCATCACCTTCACTGATGACTACAGCAGATACACGAAGATCTACCTCCTGAAAGGAAAAGACGAAGCCTATGAAAAAATAAAAGACTACGTCATCTCAGCACACACGGAATTTGGAAAAAATATCCAAACCATACGGACAGACAACGGTCGTGAGTACGTAAACCGACAAGTCGAAGATTTCCTGAACCAAAGCGGAATCAAACATCAGCTAACAGTCCCCTACTCACCAGCCCAGAACGGAGTAGCCGAAAGGAAAAATCGATCACTAATGGAGATGACAAGATGCATGCTGTTTGACTCAGGACTCCCACAGTCTCTATGGGCGGAAGCGGTTACCACAGCTAATTACCTACACAACCGAATACCCTCGAAAGCTACAGACAAGACTCCTTTTGAACTATGGACCAACAGGAAGCCCAGTCTGAAGCATCTAAAAAGATTCGGATGTAAAGCCTTCGCCTATATTCCCAAGATAAAAAGAAACAAGTTGGATAGCAAAGTTATCGAAGGGATCTTTCTTGGATACGATGATCGAAGCAAAGGATACAGAATCCTGCACGATACAGACAACATCACAATCAGCAGATCCGTAAAATTTCTAGAAAAAGAAAATGGGTTTCACCACGCTTCCACAAAAACAACTTCACCACAAGTACTAAGTACAGATCTAACTTCCTCCAATCATATTGGTAATGCAGAGGAAAGTCAGGAACCAGGAACACAATCCGAAAACCTTGAGGACTCAGAAACCGAGGATTACCTTCAACCCGGTACAAGCACAGGAACACAAGTGGTCACACAAAGAAGATCCACGAGACCAACAAAGGGAATACCTCCCATAAGAAATGACTACATGCTGTACAAAACTGAAGCTCAAGACATTCAGACACCCATTGTGAAGCATTCTACAATTAGAGCCTTCCTAGCTGCATCAGTCTACAAAGGGATGAAAGTGATCCACCTCGATGTGAAGACAGCGTTCCTACACGGCGACCTAGATAAAGAACTCTACATGGAACTCCCAGAAGGACTCCATACAAAACAAACAAACAAAGTCTGCAAACTAAAGAAGGCAATTTACGGTCTAAAACAAGCTGGAAGATCTTGGAACACAAAAATTGCAAGCACTCTAATTAAAAATAACTTCAAACAGAGCATTGTAGACCCATGCCTATTCACCAAGAATGAAGAAAACCATTCCATCTACTTGATTCTATATGTGGATGACATGCTCCTTGCAAGCGATTCCGAAATAATCATCCAAAACACTGTAAAAACTCTCGAAAAAGAATTCGAAATAAAGAACCTTGGAGACCCCACTCAATTCATTGGTATAGAAATCTCAAGGAACAGAGAAGGTGAACTCCTTCTGAGCCAAAAGAATAAAATCCAAGAATTAGTTGAAAGGTACAATCTCCAAGAAGCGAAACCTACTTTCACTCCCATGGAAAGCGGATATCCCGGTATATCTGATGAAAAACTTCTACCAAACAACGTCCAATACCAACAACTGATAGGCTCACTATTGTACCTAAGCGTAGTATCCAGACCAGATATCGCAGCTCCAGTCTGCATACTTAGCAGCAGAAACCAGAATCCTAGAAATTGTGACTGGAATGCAGCAAAAAGAATCGTAAGATATCTAAAAACTACTAAAGAACTCGAGCTACGCATATCTAACCAAAAACCTCCCACGCTGGAAGCATACAGCGATGCCACATGGGCAAGCGACAACACCGACAGAAAATCACTAAGCGGAAACTTGCTCCTACTGGGATCAAACCCCATCTCATGGATGACTGGGAAACAAGGTTGCGTATCTCTCTCATCCACCGAAGCGGAACTAATCTCCGCAGCTGAGGCCTCACAAGAACTGTTATGGCTTCTCGACTTGCTAAAGGATCTCGAACTGGAACAGAAAGCTCCAATCTACTTCCACCAAGACAATCAATCATGTCTCAAGATATGTTCATCCGAAAAAGTGTCTTCTAGAACCAAGCACATCGCAACCAAGATCCATCACCTGAAGGATCTTCAGAAGAAGACAGTGATAAAAATGGTCTACTGCCCAACTGGCGACATGAAGGCGGACATTCTGACCAAGCCGCTACCAAGGCCGACATTTGAGAAGTTACGCTACAACCTCGTGATGTCTCCACATTCATGCCGGGGATTTGTTGGATAACTGAATGCTACGACAGCTAGCGCCACACTGGACCTATCATCATCACAACTGTTTTGTTTACCTTCTTCTCTATATTACAATAACTGTTCGCTACCATAACTTTGTTTTTCTTGCTAAATGGATAATAAAGATTATTATCATATAATCCTCAACGTCCTCATGCCTTCCTACAAGCTGTAAGTACCTAAATCTTACAACAATTATCACTATGTATGCTTTGAATTATAAAATAAAATAAGAAATATAAAAATTAGCGCTTATTTAATAAAAATATAATTAAAGAAATAATAAATATATATAATATGAACAATAATGAAAACAAATTTCTTCTAAAATATATGAGGAATTATGATACAAATTGGATATAATTCTCCAATATCTTTGTACCTTTTTATTATCAGAAAATCTTTAATGTCTGATACATCTTTTGTTGTTTATTTGCAAACCGCCAAAGTGACAAAAACAAATCAAAAAGGGATGATGATGATGATAACCTGCGTCTTGCAGATTAACATTTTCATAGAAACATATATATACATATGTCATAATTTGTATATAATTGTATACTCCCCGACCCACTATGCATGTACAAATGTATGATTTTCAAAGATTTAATAAAAGAATAAGGTAACTGGAGGAAAGAAAGTAACAAAAGACATAGGAAGTAGATCTAGAGGAGAACATATTTATTAATAACGTCGCAGTTAACCTTCTGACCCCGGGAACCCTGCGAGCTAAGTTTAAACCAACACTTCCGGGCAAAACAGGACGTATCTAGTGACCGCAGAAGTTATAAATGTTAAGCTAACACCCAATATTTCCGGCAAAGACAGGACGTATCTAATATCCGCCGAAGTTATAAGCGTCGAGCTACCCAACACTTCCTAACGAAATCGGATATATCTTCCGGCAAAAGCAACACCAAAGGAAACCGCCGGCCAATCAGGAGACAGCATCTAAATAGGTCGACCAATAGGAAAAGATCATGTGATCATCTCTCGACCAATCAGAAAGAAACTGAGTCTTGGTGTTAAATCGAAAAGCAAGAATTGTCAGTTGCTCCTTCGCTTCCAACAAGGTAACATCTACTCTCGAGACCTCTCTCGCCGCTCATTTCATCTAAATCCAATCATCGCCATGTGATCAACTAATTAATCATCAAAAACCGCTCTGCCTTTCTCAAAAGCTTTCTTTCCTCCAACCCGTTGCCTTATATTTTCAACCATCAAGTGTCCCGGCTTATCTCCCCTGTGTGTAATCCTTTCACTCAGCCACCACGACTGCATCATCCACCACGACTGCATCATTCACCACGACTGCGTCACCACTTCAACAACCTTCAACACCAAGAGTAAGGTTTCCCAACATAGTAGAATACCACAGCTATTCCTAAAGTCGACAGGATTCTACAACAGTGTAATACATCAAATATTGCAGTGTAATAACTATTGGAAGATATTACATAGAGTCGACAGGATAAAGATGGAAATTAGCCCAGGCGCCAGCAAAACAAAAGGCAATAACAAACCGAGAGAGAAGAAACTGGCAACGAGCGGAAAAAGACTGACAACGAACGAAGCGACAAGGCACACCCTGGCGACGGTAATTTTAGAACTGACCGCCGCGCTACAAGGGGCAAGATCCACGCAACTGGAAACGGTCTTCCGGAGCGCCACCCCCGGGGCAACCGACGCCCGCACCGCCGGTACGTGTCCGAACAACCTGACGCCCACCGAGGAGTCGCCACCCGCCATGCCGTACCCATGCACCCGGAAGCAATCCACGCGACACGGGCCCAGTGTACCGACAGCGCGATCCACTCGAATGGAAGCAGTACAAATGGCTAGATTTCCCTTTCAATTGCGCGGACAGTGCAAACGGTCCCGATCCGGCCCAACAGACATTCCAAGCCAGCCATCCCAAGCCGAAGACGCCACAGTGGAGACCTTTCGAGACTAAGGTAGGCAATCCACCCAATGACACCATCAAATTGACTTTGGACTTGTATCTGACCCAGGACCTACCATGTACCTTTCTAATTGAACCAGACGCAGGTTCGAACATATTGCCGTATCATTTATACAATAGATTAAAAGCACAACTTCCCAACTTAAGTATTAAAAAACCTTCCCTTGATCTATCCACCCTAAATAATTTTACGAAAATAATAGGACATTTAACTTTACCTCTGACAATAGGCCAAATAACCCGTAGAGAGAACTTCCACGTGGTAAATGCATCCTTGCCATTTGGAGTTCTTACCTTAAAAACCCTTTATCAGTATAAATTAAAATTAAATTATAACCACGGCACTATTTTCCAACTTGGCGTCCCATTGTCTAATACTATCTACCACTTTAAACATGTGTCAAATGAATGCAAGCACGGGCTAGGCCAAAACCTGTCCCAAAGGACTCGCACAGCACCCAAAGCTTTCACACATGGAAACCCTTGCCTGCATTCATTGCCCAAACCCCAAATATTTACATGCCACCATTCTAATCTCACACCACGCAACTTTTCACTCAACCCAATTGCCAATACTTTATGCCCACAACACATAAAGCCACAACGGCTTCAACCTACAATTCCAATAATTGCCCAAAAAAACGTGTCAGTACAGCTCACACACTTACCACACAAAATCCATACACGCACCCATACGTCACCACACAACAAACACGCACAACCCGCACAACAAACGCAACACGCACGCCAAAAGACAACAACAACGACAAACAAGCGCATGCACAACCGTTAAGAATAATACAATCATCCCGTCTACACAAAACATAGAAAAAATTCACGCCACCAAACAACCACACAATCGAAAAACATTACGATCTTTCCTAAAAGCTGTGAACGCCTATAAAGAGTTCATTCCAGACCACGCCCGCTTGCGGACGCCACTTGTCAACCTTCTAAAAAAGGATGTCATGTGGGTCTGGGATGACGAATGCCAGAAAGCGTTCACTAACCTGAAAGAAAACCTTACCACACACCCCACATTACACCTTTACCAGGAAGGTCTGCCATGCCAGGTGTACTGTAACACCTCAACATTCAGCATTACAGGCGTTCTTAAACAAGTCTACCCTGATGGGAAGACATACACCGTTCAACATTTCAGCCGATCTCTGCGTAGTCACGAGCGAAATTATTCAGACTTGGAACTACAATGCCTAGCCATTGTGGAAAGTGTGGATAATTTCCGCACCTGTCTAATGGGCAGAAAGTTTACAATATTTTCTGACCATCCCGCATTGCAGTGGTTGAAAGAGATCAAAGCTCCGTCAGGCAGATTGTTTCGATGGAGGTTAAGATTGTCAAGATACGAATATGAGGTCCGTAGCATAAATGGAGTACAACAATATGAAACGGGCGTTGGAACTCGTATCCCATTTTGTGGCTTTCTAGATGCACCACTCATAAAGAGCCAACAGTCTTCTCCACCGGGAAAATCTCGCGTGACTATGGATCACAATAAACTGCGCACCGTCTCCCGAAAAGGAGTACTTAAAACTATAGTCCCAAGTTCACTTACAACCAGACTTCTTAAGTCCGTACACACTCAACACCACCATCCAAACATCTCCAAGATGACGAGGCTCATCTCATCACAATATTATTGGCAGAACATGACACAAGACATCGCACAACAGGTAAAAACCTGCCCCACCTGCCGATTCGCTAGAAGAATCGATGAATACAACCAACCTTCACGTAAAAATACCGACACAGGCCCCAAAGCAAAACAGAATTCGTACATAAAGCACAGCGTACACACAACACAAACAATGCCAAAATTACACCACCCACGTCAGAACGATCACACAGCTCAACCTAAATCAATTACCACCGACATATCGCTAATAAAACCATTAACGATCAAACAGGAGAACTGCGAACCTACCAATCATTTAAATTCTACAATTAATAAGGTTCAGGCAAATATTTCAGAGTCCCCATTTACAAAAATCTGGAAGAACATGGGGCAATATCCTATATTTCATCTGATTTTTATCCTTTGTTTGTTACTTCTGCCATACAACTGTATCCCAATTTTATTCATTAATTACTTGTTTATCTATACCATGTCCGCTCATAAAATTTTCGAACTACAAGAGGCAGTTTTTAATGTTGGACAAACATTTATAAAACTTCTCGTAATTTTAGGAACCATTTTTGCAGAAAATCTAAATAAACTCCGAAAAGATAGCAGTAACTGAAAGATGACCAACCAATGTCGGAGAAGTCATACTCCAAAAACAAGACCCGAACCGCACCCCAAAACAAATAAGCGGAAGGAAGTGAGAATTTTGAGACACAGCGACAAAGACGTGACGCCCTTACTTCAAATTACATGCAAATAGTGTGGGAGGGTAATTTTAGATCGGACCTCGCGTCCCCGACACGTCCCGCTTCCGGCGTCTCATTACAAGGCCCCGCTCATCCAAATTAGGTCACCGCTCTCCCCAGCCACAGATCCCTCTATGCCACCAATTTTGGATTCCAGTTCAAGCCTGCGTATCGATTTTTACAATGTAGTCAAATCAACTGTCACTCGGAAATCTAAAAAAGGTACAAGACGTCACACACATTTAAATGAGTTCATACTCCCATCATAATTGATCAAATACTTTACAAACTTTCAAAAAAACGCTACACCTTCCATCTACACATAAATACCACAGACCTTAGGATCTCGACAACACATAGAATTCACACACACATTTCTTACACCAAAAACTACTAACATTTTTCACAATACACACAAAGACAAGAAATTTATAGGGCATGTAGATATACAAAAGGGTTCAAAAATACACCTTATTGTTCATATTAATCATTTTCATCATTTTCTCTCAATTAAAATTTAAATATTTAATCAATTTATCAATTTATTCAACTTATTATCACTTTTAATCATTAATTATCATTTTTTTTTCCAATTAGTTTATATTATCATTTTTATTTATCAATTATCATTCTATTTACCACTTAGCTTATACTGCCACAACTCAATTATCAACGAAAACTCATTGGTTTTCGGTTAAACTAAAAACATTAAATCACCCTTTGTTGTTGAAACCTTTTTATTTTTCATTTTTCTTTTTTTCAAGCACTCAACTTTGATTTCGCTCAACCACTTTTTATTTTTATTTGATTTCAAAATACCTTATGAAATTTTATTTTTATTTTTATTTTGATTTCTCAAAAGCCCTAATAAAATTCCCTCGGTTTCCATTCCCAATTTCGAGCTAGAATATGGTTAGGCATTTTTCTTTTTTTCTCACCATGCACCAAGCATTCACTTTGATTTCTTCCAACTTTTTATTTTTATTTTTATTTTTGATTTCTCAAAAGACCTTATGAAATTTCCTCGATTTCTTTTCTCAAAATTCGAGCAAAAAAGTAACTAGGCATTTTCCCTTATCACCATGCAACAAAACAATTTTTCTTTTTCAACCAAACACATTCAATTTTGATTTCATTCAACTATTCTTATTTTATTTTGTTTTGATTTCAAAGCGCCTTATGAAATTTCCTCGATTTCTTTTCTCAAAATTCGAGCAAAAAAGTAACTAAGCATTTGTCTTTGTCACCATGCAACAAAATATTTTTCTTTTTCAACCAAACACATTCAATTTTGATTTCATTCAACTATTTTTATATTATATTTATTTTGATTTCAAAAGCCTTAATAGAACTCCCTCGTTTTCATTTCCTATCTCGAGTAGAATTCGTTTAGGCGCATTTTCCTTTCTTTTTAGCCCACTATGTACCATAGCATTCATTGATTTCTTACAATTAAAAATTTTGATTTCTATTAATTATACTCAACCTATATCATCAACACCACTCTATTTTACTTTTATATCACCAGCAATGCTTGTATATAGCCCCTCAATACCCACAACTAATTTTCCCACAAAATTATTTTTTCCTTTACAGAATTCTCTCAGGCTAACCCCTTCTTGAATTCTTCACATGTAGGGGGCGCATCTGTCATAATTTGTATATAATTGTATACTCCCCGACCCACTATGCATGTACAAATGTATGATTTTCAAAGATTTAATAAAAGAATAAGGTAACTGGAGGAAAGTAACAAAAGACATAGGAAGTAGATCTAGAGGAGAACATATTTATTAATAACGTCGCAGTTAACCTTCTGACCCCGGGAACCCTGCGAGCTAAGTTTAAACCAACACTTCCGGGCAAAACAGGACGTATCTAGTGACCGCAGAAGTTATAAATGTTAAGCTAACACCCAATATTTCCGGCAAAGACAGGACGTATCTAATATCCGCCGAAGTTATAAGCGTCGAGCTACCCAACACTTCCTAACGAAATCGGATATATCTTCCGGCAAAAGCAACACCAAAGGAAACCGCCGGCCAATCAGGAGACAGCATCTAAATAGGTCGACCAATAGGAAAAGATCATGTGATCATCTCTCGACCAATCAGAAAGAAACTGAGTCTTGGTGTTAAATCGAAAAGCAAGAATTGTCAGTTGCTCCTTCGCTTCCAACAAGGTAACATCTACTCTCGAGACCTCTCTCACCGCTCATTTCATCTAAATCCAATCATCGCCATGTGATCAACTAATTAATCATCAAAAACCGCTCTGCCTTTCTCAAAAGCTTTCTTTCCTCCAACCCGTTGCCTTATATTTTCAACCATCAAGTGTCCCGGCTTATCTCCCCTGTGTGTAATCCTTTCACTCAGCCACCACGACTGCATCATCCACCACGACTGCATCATTCACCACGACTGCGTCACCACTTCAACAACCTTCAACACCAAGAGTAAGGTTTCCCAACATAGTAGAATACCACAGCTATTCCTAAAGTCGACAGGATTCTACAACAGTGTAATACATCAAATATTGCAGTGTAATAACTTTGGATCATATTACACATATTTATTGCTTGCTATATATCAAATTGATAGAAGAAAATACTGGTGAAAATTAAGAAAAAAGTGATACAAATATATTATGACAATTTTACAAACTTTATTATGAATATAAATACCAATATGTTGAAGATTGCAGGTAAGAATTCTTATGATCACCTTGATAATCATACCAGAGACATTTTAATTAAAACAGATCAAATTAACTCTTGTATTTTAATCTCAGTTGTTAAATCTGGTATCTAATAAAGAGGGCCACAATCCCCAGACTAAGCTGACATTGATTACCCTTCTTGATCACTAAATCTTGATACACCATCAGCTAGCAAAAATTAGATATCACGTGATGTGAACTGGCCCAAATGATTGGTTAGATTGAGAGAAACCAATTTGATGCCAGCTGAGATTCTTTCAGTCCAATCTTAATATTATTTAATAAATAAATATCACATATTTTTACACTAAATTTAACAACACAAATTCTGAGATAGCAATAATTATAAAGATAGCATAAGCTCTAACTCAGCTTTGTTATATCTAAGCAGGAAAATCTCGGTCAAATGGATTTAAATTGAAACGAAGTACTATTCTGATTACATAACAACAAAACTATATAATATTTTGAAAATTACTTTGAAAGTGTGATTAGTAATATAAGCTATATATGAGCATAACATTTAATAAATTATAGATAAAAATGATAGTTTACCTGAATATTAAACACGCATATTGAAAAATTTTAAAGAAAGAACTAAATAATAATATATTTACAATATATCCAGTTAACTTATAACAAATAGATTGATTATTTAGCCACAGATATTTTAAACGTTTTACAATTTTTCTAATATATCACGTAGGAAAGACAAACTTCAGGCTGATGCAGCAATTTTTTAAAACACAAGAACACAATAAAATTTATAAAATACACGAGAAGACATAAGGGAAATATGCAGATTAGCAAAATATAAATATGTTTATAAAAAATAAATATTTCGCTACAATATATTTTGAGGAATATGAATTGAATCTATAGATTGTATTTTTTCCTGAGGTTCTTTCTTCCTTGGGTTACTATTTATAGCTGCTCCATTAATTGTAACGAGCTTCTTTGTCATAGTTGGAAGCTCTCTTTGTGAACATTTTCTAATTCAAATCACCGAAAATTAGGTAGAATAAAAATCTTAAATGCCGCTTGAATGTCAAGTATAAAAATGGACTCAGAGACAATAGCAATCTGTTGACCATAAAGTCTGAATTCTAGGCTGCTGTGTGTAACAGATGTTCCAGATGGAGAGCCGTGACTTCCCTGTGTTCCAGCTCTACTAACGTCGCAGGATCTAGCTAGTGTTAGACAGTAGATATTGACAGCGGGGCGGGTTTTAGCGCTTACACTCCTGTGATGATCACAGCAGGGGCTGTGGTCATTTGCCATTCCACTTTGGGCGGGAGGACCCACTACCCTGTGTCACATAACGTGGATTGGTACTCAAC